>WOGJ01210571.1:0-12484 GCA_015342185.1 Leptinotarsa juncta | reverse complement strand
CAGCGCGGTGCAGCCAAGTGTAAAGATGGGCAACACTTGTTTGCCGAAAGCAAGAAACAACACATATGCACGGAGTCAACAACAGGAGCCAACCGCAAATTTGTGGTTCCAGTTAGAAGACCTAGAATTCCCAGGCTACATCTAACATGACCACGTAGGCAGCTATAACTACCTGCGTGACATCCGGGTCCAGGATATAAATACAGAGAGAGATTTTATCGAGTGTGTATGATACATATCAAAAATGAAATAATTCGCCATAATAGACGCGAAATAATGAATTTTTTATTAGCTTGTTGACTTATTCGAATAAAACTGTGTTCATTAATCATGAATTAACAACAATAAGCTCGTATGCTTTGGGTAATGGTGATCTTTGTTTCTTCGCGCGTTTACTGCAAAATATTCTGATAGATGGCATCCACAAGTGAAATGTTTAGGAATATTGAAAGAACGATTCGAGAAAATAGGCCACATCGAATACGAAAAAAAAATCTTGCTAATACAATATTGACTATTAGAAACCATAGATACTAGAGTTGCAGTAGTGAAAAATTCAAGAGTTATCCTTACAACGTGCAACTACCCCAAAAGTGGCCTGAAAAGTTTTGACCTCAACATGAAGGTATCAGCACTCGTAAATAAAGGCTATCGAATTTAGTTGTTCATCTGTTGACAGTTACTCACCAAAGTTCCAGCCATTTTGGACGCGCCGTTGTTATTTCAATCATTTGAGTGAGTGTTTTCATGAAAATAAACAAACTCGAGTATCGAACTGTCACTAAATGTTTGTTTTTAAATAGAAATTCGCCTACGCAAATCAAAGATGAGTTGGATTCCGTGTATGGGGTCTTCGCACCAATATTAATCACAGTGAAATTTTGGGTAGCTAGATTTAAACTTGGTTGTAAGAGCTTGGGAGACGGTGAACGTTCAAAACGTCCAAAAACTGCAACTACCAACGAAAACATCGCCAAAGTTCACCAAAGCTAGACAACCGCCAAATTGAAGTGAGAGAGATAGCAGAGGTTATGAACACGTCAAAAGAACTTGTCTGTCACATATCAAATCAACATTTAGCCATGAAAAAGCTGATTTAGCCCCAAAAGACTCATTTTTGTTACCTCATCTGGAAGTTCCGCAGGAAGGTCAGAAATTTTCGTCAAATGAAGAGACAATCACCTTCGTGAACAATTATTTTACAGAAAAAAACGCCGAGTACTATTTGGACGGGTTACAGAGGTGGGAGAATTGCTGGTATCTTTGATCGAAATAGATGAAATAAATATTTGAAATGACTAAGCCATACTCTGTTTTCATTCCCCTGGTGACAGAGCATGATGAACAAAGCGTGAAATATAGGAACGCCGAGGTGATTCTACTACAATTATCAACAAGGAACTGACCCGATATTTCGCTGGATGTCAATAGCAATAAATGTCGAATTGCAATGAACATGGTGATAAAGTATCTTGAAATAATTGAAAATTGAAACAGATAGTAGGTTGTCTTCACAAGCATTTGTTGATGAGTGTTAGGCAAGTAGGATAACCGTGAGTCAATGCAATCACAATAATTCTCTACCGTATGCCTGGAAGGCAATGAGGCTGCTGACTCTCTTGCAAAGAAGGGTGCGGCAGGCAGCTTTATCTGACCAGGACCTGTCTTGGCATCGCTTTAGGCTTTGCCAAACAAAGATTGAACACCTGGATTGCAAGAATATTTATGGACTTCTGGCAGAATCTTCCAGGATTGGCTCACTCCAAGGTGTTTATTCACCCTTCCAAGTTTGATGCCAAACAGTTGGACCACAGTAGGGATGAACTACAATGTCTAACAGGGCTTCTTACAAGTCAATGTCATTTGAATCATCATATGCAGAGACTCATACTGTCGGAAGATAGTGTGTGTCGCCTCTGTTTGGAAAATAATGAAACACAGGGCACATATTTTGTGACTGCCCCGCTAGGGACCGAATCAGGTTTGTAGAGTTCGGCAGAGCCGTACTCTTACTATCTGACCTGGAATACCACTCACCATAAAAACTAATCGGCTTCGTTGAGAAGCTGGGTTAATTTGGTTGAGTGTGAATAGGTATGAGCAACAATAAACTCTTGTGGGTTGCGGTGGAGGGTCGAATAGATTCACTCACTTTGGACCTAACCTAACCGTATTCCTACTCGCTTATTGATTTAGAACAAGAAAGCAGTACCTGTGCCCAGTTGAAATGAATAGCTCTTGACTTGCGGAAGCCAGGGCGTAGGTCAGTTCTTAATTTTTTATAGAAATTTGATTATAAGTGCTGAAAAGGGGTTATCAAATTAAAAGCTTTCCTCCGGACGCCATCAACAGAAATTCACAGAGACTGTACCCCTTTTCAAAACTTATCCCTGTAGACCAAGTTGGTTATATCGGTTACATACATGTTTTGTTTCTTTGTTTAGTCGGACACTTTTCCGACCACCCTCGTAGAAGTAGATTTTCTGAACAGGGTGGGGTTTTGTCGGCCTACGTTGAATAAAATTTCGGAAAATTGAATACTTGTATGAGTATTATGTTCCATAGGAACGAATTATCAATAGGATTATCTTATGTTAACGAATATTAACAAATTATCAACATGAATGGTGCTTCAGTGTATGACGCAGTATCGTCAATGAATATGTTGAACGGTTATATTTTTTCTAATGAAAATGAAGTGCACTAGCTTTCTAGATTTCTCGTAGAATTCTTTTTCAGGTTGATCGAACATACCTATTCACCTATTCAGTGACATTAAAAATGATATGTGGTTTTAGTTTTTTTGGGAGTAGGGGTAATTTCTGATGGCTGTATAAGATGAGGAAGACCTATTTCTTGGCCGCCGAAGCTCTCAGACCCAACACTTAAACGGAAAGATTTTATAATAAGAATTCGAAGGGCATTTCAACGAATTATATTAGCCACCTGAGAACAAACTCCATGATGAGATTCATAAAATGTACCGAACTAGATGAAAGACATTTTGTTTTGAATTTGAAGTATCAAACACGTATGTCTGAAGTTCTGTAAAAATAATTTGAAAAACAATTCGTTTAGCTAACGTCTGTTTTTCTTTTCTTTTAAATGTATTGCGATTCACCGTTTCTTCATTTCTCAGATCTTAGGAGTTTCCGTAAGAAATAAAGTGTTCTTTGTTCTTCTCCTTTGAACTGTTTGTTTTCTTGGAGAAGCGTTTGGAAATGACCGAGTTTTAACTGGTGTTACCATGTTTTTGGTATTCACCACTGGCTCATTTGTATATAAGGATTTCTTTTCTCTTTGTTGTAAACGCTGATGCAAATCAGATGGTGACTGTTCGATAGTTTTCTGTAGTGAATGATGTGAAGTGTTGAATCCTGTTGAGACTTATGAAGATTACTAAATTGGTGATTGTTGTAAACTTGAGGCCCTTGGGAATGTTTCAAAATCAAGTGCCTTGTAATGGTTCAAAAGTTGATGGTCTTGGTGAATATGGGGGTTGTTGTGAATTTGAAGGGCCAGGAGAGTGTTGCATTATCCTGCGTGGCCTATCTAATAGGCCACGGATTTCATTAAAAATATCTCTATTTACATTTAAAGGTCAAATGCCTGCTTTAAACCTATTGGTGATATTGACTGATGTGAAAGCTTTGGAGTAAGCAACGCCGAGTAGATGACAGATATCATTAATTGTTACTGTTTTGCTTGGGTTCATGATCATCCAATCATAACAAGCACTATTGAAGTGATTTATAAACAATCTTGTACAGTCGCTAAAGTTTTTCACTTGTATGCAGAGGTAATGTTGATAGTATAATCCCATGATGCTATATTCAATAGAGTCTATCGAAATATGTGACTCGTGAGTAATGTACAATTTTCAAATTAACCATAAAAATTACTTTTGATTTAAAAAAATATAAAACTCAACTTTCAACGTATTTGACACTTCAGAAAACAAAAAGCATCCGTATAGTAACAGGTCATTAGCTCAGCTGAAAGTGTGTTCTATTCCAGTGCCTTACTACATCGTACAACTTTGCAGAACCTAACGTAACACTACGCCCCTATTTCATCAGTTCAGATTTCCATTGTCTAATATAATATAAATTAATTTGTCAACCCTGAAAAAAAATAAAAAGATTGATAACCGATAATAACAATTTTATTAAACATAAAAAACTGAAATTACAAAGAAATAACATACAAGCAACAACCAAACAAATAAAAAGTGAAATATTGATGAAAGCTGAAAATCAAAAATTAAAAATACTATTAACAAAAAATGAAAAAAAATTAAAATTTAAATATTTCAAACCGAGTTATGTCATAACCTGTCAGTTTTTCAATAAAAACGTCAAAAGATTGAAACAAAAATGTTGATTGTCAGCCATAACATACTTTATTCACACTTCTTACACAGTTGCCAAGTTTAATTTTTACTGATTAGATGACAGTTGACAGGAGTACCATAAAAATATGTCTTTGAGCTTTAATCATGAGGCCAAATGATGAAAAATGTCGTCAACATATCTCAGCAATAATTTGAGTTTCATCGGTTGAGTTTCATTAAAGTAAAAGGGATTCCGTACGTATGACGGGGACTGTTCTGCAAGAGGTTGGAGAGTGTTTGTAGGGTTGCCATAAATATATGGCTGGAGAAATGTATAGTAAAATGGATTAATAGGGTCTTAGTCAAAAAATCAAAACTCTGCTCTACTTTGCCAAGCTTTCGCTTCTAATAGGAAACTTCTTCATGGCCTCCTACAATTATTTAACTTGTTTTTTGCCATTGAAAAACATTACAAATCATATTTACAGTAAAAATGAGTCAAAAATAATGGTTTGCAACTATTCTACAATGTCTTTTATATCACAGAAGATAATGACAACACTTATTAACATCATGATTAAATCTGGTAAACAGGTAGATTCTGAAAGCACAAATATATTATTGTTATAAATACCTGTTATTTTTTGAATATGTAAAATGATGACATTTCATGAGAATGATTTCAATAATAGTTAATGATGGTGAATAAATAACTTCCGTTTGAAAAAAATTAATATTTGCATTTAATGATTTTCAAAGATTCTAGCAGGATTCTAAAGGACAGAAATCTGTCCTTTAGTTTTTGGTGAAAAAATTGTACTTCCTGATAAAAATTGATACTAGACATTTGCAATCTCTCTTTATCGTTCATCTCCGAGGCACATCTAAATGTTCCAAGTTGTATCGGTCTCAACAATTTCAAGCAAATATGAAGAAGTTGCAAATGAACATACTGTATAATAAGAATCAGTATCAATAACATTTTTAGCAGAACAATTATTTTTAATGTCGGTAACATTTTTGAATTTATTGTTTGAAAAATTATAATGAGTTTTAGCACATTAATTGAAGAATAATTCCCACCTTTTTATTAACATTCGCCGAAAGAATGAAATAGCAAACATTTTTATCACTCAGCAGCTATTATAGATAGTTAAATATATGATTGAATAGCAAATGAGGAATATAATATTGAATATGGAAATAAAAATATAATTTATTATGATTATAAAAAATATTAGAGATGCGAATGGGTAATAAATTGTAGAAATTAGTGATATAGAGATAACCGTTTCGAATAGGTATAGCGAACCAGCATCATTAAACCGAGTGAATCAAGTGGAAATTGAATTCTATTGGTATATCCTTTATAATATTTTCTTGTGGAGGATTAATTGTGTCTTGCTCTTTTTAGGCTATAACTGCTAAACTATCGTATAGGTATGTTTCTTATTGTACCCATTATTATTTTTGTTACGAGTTTGAATATAGAACCCTTGCTTTTTCTCAGCTAGCAAAAATCGCTCGAGAATTTCTGAGGTTGCCTGGAAGTACACGAAAAAATTATCTTCAATCATGACTTTGGATAGTCATTTGTTCGAAGGCCATTTGTAGCTGATTTATTGATTTACCTTTCAAATAGTCATACCAAATATATGATATAGAAGATAATATAACATGAATTTCATTAGTTTGGACTTCCATTGTCCAATATGATACAAAATGATCTGATATACCTGAAATAATCAATGAAATTAAAGTTAATGACTGAAAATAACAATTATATTAAGCAAAAAAAAACAAAGACGATTGTTTGTATCTTTGGGTGTTAACTGGATTTATTCCAACGAGAGATGAGTATTAATAGGTTATTCGAGTGGTTTCATCTACCTCCTCTTTTCTCTCTTCGCTTCACCGGTTTAGCGGGAGCTGACCGTTTGGCGGATGTTAGCCATTTTTCGCTTGATTATGGGTTTCCATATGTTGCGTATCTCTATCAGCTTGGCTAAATACGTTGTTGGACAACATATATGCAGCTTTTTTGAATTTACTCCTAAATCAGTGTTCCTCCCTGTGAATGATCTTAGCTTGGGATCACTTTATACTTGATTCGCTGTGTATGTTACTTGTGCTCGGCAATGTAGACAATGGCCTCATAGTTTCACCGATATAGGATTTGCCACACTCGCAGAGTGTCTGGAATCGCAGTCCACGTTTGGTGGCCTGGTTTTCGTAAGGCTGCTACGGATAGTGTTTCCGGATTTGAAGCAGGTTATGATATTGTACTTGGCCCGAATTCTTCTGATCTTTTCCGACAATCCTCTGATGTAGGGAAGTGCAAGTACTTGTTGTGACGGCTTCTTTATCTTGCAAGGCTCTTCCTGTGTTTCAGCCACCATTACTCTGGAGTAACGATTCCGTTGAGGATCATTTTTTATGCATAGTTTGAGTAACGAAATTTACCATGAAAAATTGTCGATCACATTCAAACATTAGTGTATTTTTCGGGAATCAAATAATAAGAAAATCCAATGATAGTTGATGATTTATCCTGATATAACTCCGTAGGAAAACAAAACATCGAAACTGTAGCCAATTAACAAAGTTACTGATTACGTTCCAATCTGACTCTACTTTTTAAATTAGTAAAAATACTGAAGAAGCGTTCAAGGTCAAACATCTTCAAATGGAGATCCACCTCAATTTCTGCACCAAATTCTCTTTACTAGATCATACTAGCCCAGGCAGAGAAAAGGGAGTCTAGTTTCGAGCTTTTAGTCTACATAACAACGTTTTGAATAGAATTAATAATATATCAATTCCTAAGGAATTTCCGGAAATAGGTAATAAATTTCTTCTTTATTTTTTGCACCCAGTGATTGCTCAACCTCTGTTCCGAAACGAAACCATTCGTTTTCGTGAAAAGCTCACATTCATGTTTTTCAGGCAAGCATTTCCTTTGAAACTCTATTTGAGTATATTAATAGGATTTTTCATGATTTTCAGAGTGAAAATTAAATTTATGGAAAATAGTTCGACTGCAGAATGAAAATTGAAAATCCCACATAGAAAGTTGAAAGGGAAAGAAGAAGAAAGAGGGGTTCAGGGCCACAATATTTTCGGCCAAATCTTGAAGAAAATGGAAATACTCCTAGCAGGCATATAGAACAAAAATATCAGGAAACCTATGGTGGAAAAATAGTCGTTCAACTCCTAATATGCATTTCAAGTGAAATTACAGTATCATAGAAAGCAGTAGGTACGTAGGACCAAATTGAGAGGAACTATTCGACACTATACTGCAACCCACAAGGGTTGACTATGTCTCATACTCAATGAAATTAGATCAAATGAATTCAAAATGAAGGCGATTACTTTATTGGATAAATGATTTTTCAGGCAGGCACAAAGAACTTGCTCTGGTGACCTGAATTTTTTTGTAACAAATATAATCATGGTACTTGAGATGCACCAATTTGTGTATGAAACAGAACCGTTACTAGGTAGAAAATTGATTTCTATAAACAACAGGAGGAAACGGCTATGGGTAATCCCTTTTCCCCCACCTGACAAACCTGTTCATAAATAGATTCGAAATGGAAACCAAAGAAAAGTGAAAGTATTTTCATAGGATATGGATAAGGTATGTGGATGATAACATATTCTATAACAAAAAATCGAATATTGAGAAGGTTTTTCCTTTTTAATAACAGATTTTCTCAATAAAATTCACGTAAGAGTTACAAAATAAAGGACAACTTCCATTTATTGACGTTTTGATAATGAGGAGCCAATATAGAAAGCTAGAATACGATGCATTTAGAAAGGAAACAAGCACGAACTGGTACCTATATTCCTGACAGTTCACATCACTGTGAACAGCACAATTCGTGCTGAGCTGAATTTTCTAGTGCATCGTCTTTTGAATTTTCCCCTAACACATGAGAGGTTCACATAAGAAAAACGTACAATATAGGAAATAGGAGTCAGTAACGGTTTCTCAAGGGGTATTGTCGCTGATATAATAAGGAATAAATAATTTAGGTGAAGAATGAACGAAATCTTGACTATAAATATATCTTAGTTCCATATCATCAATACACGAATAATTTTGGAAATATATTCAATAAACTAGGTATGAGGGTAGTTTTTGAAACAGAGCCTTTTAGGAAACCTAAAACATAAAGAAGAAATTGAATGCAAGGACTGCAATGCAAAATATTATGGACAGACAACAAGATCTTTAAAATAAGATATAAGAAACACTCAGCACACCTAAAATATAGAAGACCATAAAAGTCAGCAGTCGTCCATCCTATTTTGCAACAAAACCATTCTATAAACTTCAGTTCATTAATATTAGTTAGATAAGTTAACAACAGGCATCTAGATGCCTATGAGAGTGTAGAAATAAGTGAACATAATATTATTATGAATGACGATGGTGGACCAATACCTAATAGTATACTATATAGCTTGTTGAAATAATATTTCAATTATTAGATTTACCTGTTAAATTAGGACACATTGTAAAATTAATTCAATACTATTAGATAACACAATATTGTGAAATTAATTTGACACTCAAGACGAGGTACCTAGAAGATGTGTGTATGGTATAAATAAGGATAACACTGTAGGTATATTTAGTTTGATCTTTCTCTTGAAGATGATAACTTGGTGATCGAAACATGTGTCGAGGTGTTAAAATAACGGTTTGGTATTGGGAAAAATTTTCAGTAAAATTGGTACATTTTCTGCAATCTAGTGAGGACTAGATCGGCGATAGGTGTGCGACTAGTTCATGGGAGGGCGTCAAAGAGACGCCCCGACACCCCGAGCTCCCGAGCTGGAGCTGACACTTTTTTAACCAGTTTTGGGTCAGATCCCTTCCATTCTCATTTTTCTGTCGATCTCCCTTGATCAAAGCCTGTTTTTCCAGACTTCAACACTATAACGTATCCGAGGGCTGAAAGTTTCTGATTTTTCGTCCCATTCTCACTTCAGAGGAGTGAACGTATATAATAAATTTGAAATTTCGAAGTGGAAACCACCACGGTGATGAAATGAGTGACTCAGTCGTAAATGAGTCTCAAACGATGTCCTATGGATACATAATAATGTTTGTAGTACCGCCCTCTACTCATTATGGGAGCACTGCGGCGTTGGTGAAAAATGTCTGCTCTACTCGTGAGATCTGAATGGATACAGAAAAAAATATTCATACAAATGAAGATAAAAGAGCGAAAAACGAAGCAACAAATTCTGTAGTAATCGATGAGATGGAAATATCTGGAATGATAGTAAGGAATGATAAACTGATGACGACTCCACCAAAAACACGAATGAACTAGCTTCCTGAAGTGAGCAACAAGTGAAAGATGCTAATGAAAGATATATACGATATAACCTCAAAAAATAAGTGACAGATCTGGCTGGAAAGCTGACACTACAGTTTGGCAAACTACAGAGGGTGGAGATAAGTAATTGTAAAGTAAAGTAAAGCAATGGAGCTCTAGAATCACCTGATGCATATGGAAGAGATATACAAACTAGAATTACATAACTTCAATCTAACCCAGTGCGAAAGTTGTGGAGAGGAACCACATAAAACTCACAGAGGACAAGCTTTTATCTCTAATGGAGAATATACGAATGTTTCAAAAAGATCACAGAAGATGATTGGAAGGATGAAATTTTTCGAAATATGAAATCTCAGCAGAGCAATATATGAGAGCAGCAGGAGAATATACTTGAATACTGCCGAGTAGGATATGAGTGAATATCAAATGCAATTGAAGAAAGAAAGAGTCGAAAAACCAGAAGGAGGGGAAGGGAAAGGTTGCAGTGATGGTACACACGATTGGTTTTCCTAACAAGGAAAGTAACCTTACACATAAATCCAGACTTACTCTTTATCCGATCATTTCGAACAATAGCTTCAAAGTAGATGTCGACGACCCCAGACAAGCAGAAATACGGAAGGTATTGTGCAGGGTATCAGCAAATCTGTTATTCGGAGTAAAGCCAAGCAAGACACCGTAGTTGTGTAAATGCTCGATACTATTTACGAAGACCTTTCGAAGGCAGTGAAAAACACGATGTATATCGCCACCTAAAAGCGGCGATATACTTGTTGGTCCAGAAAAAGCAGGAAAGCTGGACGCCCTTAAAAACTATACAGGAAAAAACCCGCGGCTCCATAACTGTACTGAGGAATTAGAGTATACTTCACGCCGAAGGTAAGAATGGAAGCAATTTCAAACGCTATCTCAATCGATCAGGGTAACATAGAAGTTTGAGCCCTTAGATCTACCATACCAAATAAATAGAATGCCGTACCGGTTGTAGATATTGGAAGAGTGGGACGATTAGTTTCGAAACTACAGTTAATAAATGCATATTGTTCGAATATATGAATATAGTTTTAATTGAAAGGGTTTTTTTTGGAGTGATTAATTTTTGGGAAGTTTTTGGCTTTCTAATACTCCATTGCGATACAAAAAATGTAAGAATCTTCCAAAGAAAGAAAGGATGCAATCAATTTCAAAAAGTTACCCCACAGGTTAATTCAAATTCGACGCCCACTATTGGGATGTTCTAAACTACAGGAGATACGTCGGAGCTTAAATCGAAAATTGTAATTTTCGTTTTTATTTTCTTCTAGCGTTATTTAATAACATTTCCATTGATACATTTTTTCAGCTACACGTTTTCATGTTCAGATTTACTATCCGACGTTGTGTCTTCTGGCAATCATCAACTTTTTTTTTATGCGAGCCAAATTGTTTTTTTAAAAAGAAAAATAGTGCTTCTCCGTCTGATTTTATTGATGTATAGTTTGTTATGATTTGCTCTTCTGAAACCACATGTATTAAAATAACAACTACTTCGTCTGAAATGGTCATTACTACATCGAAAAATTTTGTTTAATAAACACTAGTTGTCAGAAGTCCTTAAACATCATAAGTTTGCACAAATAGGTACTTCAGTAGAAATATCCTCATTTTTAAATGAAGAAAAGCGAGATATGTTGAAACTTTATTATAAATTAGATAAGAATAAATAGTACGAAAACAGCACAAATTCATTTTGAATTATATCCGGGAAGGCAACAGCCGGATAAATGAAGTATCGAAGCAGAATGGAACAAAATACTAGAAATAACTCATTAGTCAAGGTAAAATAATTAATTGTTTTTTTCTATATTCGAGAAGTATAATTATTCTTGGTACTTTTTTAGATAATGCAAATCCTTTCAAATCAACGCAGACGAGTGTTTGGAGGGAATTCATAAAAATTACATCCAGGTGATCCATAGAGAAGGATGAAATTTTGTAGCTGGCACAAGTTCGGATTCGTTTGAATGTGTGGGCTGGAATTTATAATGACCGAATACTTGGACCTCATTTCTTTTCCACCTATCTTCGGTTCTGACGAAATGAATTCGAAAAACATATGGATACGTTTGCCTTTGTTAATTGTAACAGCTGCTGGTTTCAGCATGACGGGGCTCCTCCACACAATATATGAGCAGTTTGCGAATATTCAAACCAAAAATTTCCTAATACATGGTTAGGAAATTCTGGACCAGTGAGGTGGGGGGTAAGGTCACCTGACCTTACAGTTTTGCATTGGATACTTTCTTGTGGCGCACTTTAAAAAACAGAATCTATGGAGAGCAAGAATATGCCACATTGGGTGAACTTAGAGAATATATCATAACACAATTCATGTCTTTCAGAAGAAGGGATATTGTTAGAGCTGTTCCTAATTTGAAACGACGTGCTCGCTTATGTAGTCAAGAGAAGGCCATCATTTCGAACACTTGTTGTATTACTTTTTGTGCATTTTTCAAGAAGCTCATGATTTCTGGGAAAGAACGTTTTTGGCTTTCTACTACTCCATCTTGATACAAAAAAGAAGGAGGACTTTCTATCACTTTGTGTCTGAAAGTTACTTCTTTGTAAGATCTACACATCCACGTATAGATTTGCTTCTTTCCTTTCTTTGGAAAATTTCCTCATAATTCTTTTTTGTATCAAGATGGAGTTGTAGAAAGCCAAAAACTTTCTTTCCCAAAAATTAATCACTCCTAAAAAATATAACCCCTTCAATTCAAATAAGATTCCTCTTGGCTGGGATTAAATC
>WOGJ01210549.1:0-12225 GCA_015342185.1 Leptinotarsa juncta | reverse complement strand
AGTTTGTCCGTCGAATTCTGAAACACCCTGTATAAACGATTTCTTTTAGTTCATATGCAATTACAGAGAAGGACTTATATTTATAAATATATGTATTTCCATTATCGTGTAGGATTCTTGGTAAGTTGAATACATACTTTGAAAAAACGGGTTTTTTAAGATGAAATTGATAATCTAGAACAACGGAAAGAAAAGTCTATTTTCATTGCGACAATTTGACATGAATTAATATTAGAAATTTTGTGAACTTAACACATGCTGAACCTAGAACAATGTGAGCATTTGTTAAAATGAAAAAAGTATTTTACCTAAATTGAAAGGGATTATTTTCTTAGGAGCGATTAGTTTTTGGAAAGAAAAGTTTCGGCTTTCTACTTTTCCACATCTATACTTCCAAAGGAAGGGAGAAATAAAATAATTTTAAAATGAATGTAGATCATGCATAGAAGTTACTTTCATTCACAAACGGGAAGAAAAATCCCTCCCAAAACATGGGTCCATAAGTCTACGAGTCTTTGCTGAAATTTATGCCAGTTTAGTACACATAGCGGTTACTTTCATTTACAAACTGGAAGAAAAATCCGTCCCAAAACATGGGTCCGTAAGTCTACGAGTCTTTGCTGAAATTAATGCCCGTTTAATACTTGACGTACTAATCACTGATGTGGGGCACATCTCCATCTACCAAAAAAAGTTTAATGAACTCCAAAGATATTACCTACAACGATCTATGAATCGATAACGGAGTATTGCAACTAGCCCATCTATAAATTGTGGAGCCGCCTGTTATATTTATAAGACACATAAATCAGCTATGCTATCTGAGATTTATTTCACTAGACCTAGAACCTCATTATGTCCCTAAATCATTCAACAGTGCAAAGTTGACAAAAAACAAAAGATTGTAACACACTTCTCAAGTAGTAGCCTCAAAGTATTTCTGATCGAGAATTTATTTTATTCTCTAAAAGGTAATATAGAATTAATGTTATTTATAATATGTTCAGTCTATACATTTATTTTTCTGATATTTAACTTTTGCAAGAACACAAAACTTACATGCTACTGAGACCAATAGTCAGTGCCCCAGGTTCACCGACCAACGACATAGCGAAGCATCTAGCCTCGCTTCCTCAGCCTTATGTGGGAAAGACGAACTTCTATGTCATGGATTCGATAGACTCCGTTGGTAAAATTAGGGACTCAAATCTGGAGCCGACGAATATTGTGGTCAGCTTCGATGTTGTGTCCTTGTTTACCTATGTTCCACTGGAAGACTCTCTGAGGGGCTAGCCTACTTGTTTTCCAGTGATATCGTCAGAATCTTCAGAGCATGTCTCACGGCGAGTTACTTTCAAAGAAGGGGAAACTTTTGTGAGCAACTAGATGGCGTAGTGATGGAAAGCTCAATTAGCCCAGTGATAGCCAATTACTGCATGGAACGTTTTGAAGAGAAAACAATTAACACCTTTGAATTAAAACCGACCTTGTCGTGGATGACACCTTCGTCATCTGGAAACATGAAGAGGACGCTCTGAACCATTTCCTAGACCACTTGAAAGCTCAACACCCAAATATCAAGTTCACTTTGGCGACTGAACAGGAGCAGCGGATGGCACTCCTAGTTGTACTAGTCGTACGATGTGGTGCTAGACTAACCCACAAGGTATACCGAAAGCTCACGCACACGGATAGATACGCACTATTGAACATCTACCTTATATCCCTAGGGTCACAGACGGAATTGGAGAAGTCTTGGGGAAACACAATATAAAAACGGTTTTCAAACCCAGCAAAAATATACAACAAAGCCTCAGGTCGGCTAAAGACAAAAGGGATCCACTATCAGCAGCAAGAGTTTATCGCATACCGTGCACTTGTGGGAAAGTCTACATCGGAACCACCAAAAGATCCATGGGGGCTAGGCTCAAGGAGCATGGAAGAAACTGCAGACTAGGCCAAACAGACAAGTCAGCTGTGTCAGAACACTCACTCAGTGAAGAAACCACAGAATTCTATTCGAAAACTCATTGCTTCCGACCATAGCCGACTGTACGGGAGGCAATAGAAATCCACAAACACACGGATAATTTCAACAGAAATGAAGAAGCCGTGAACCTCAATCGAATATGGAATCCCATTCTGAGGAGTTCAAGAATAGAAAACAGCATGACGGCAGCTAGAAAAGGGTCAACGAACGTTATTGACAATTAACCAAATCCAGGTACAGGTATTATGACACCAGACTACCTGAATCAACATAAATAGGCTTTATGCAATTTACATAAGCCAGTCACAGGTATAAGCACACCAAACTACATGGAGAGTCAACATAAATATGTGTTACGCAGCCACTCGTGCCAGCGAAACGCCAGGAAGAAATTCCAAAAATCCATGGCCTTAAAAACTGGAAAATAGTGGCTATATTGTATAGATTTCACTAAAAATTGTAAACCGAAGCATATTACACGGTTGGGGGAATATTTTGCATCAGATGAGCTTGATGAAGATTCAGTAATTCTCACTGATCTATCACAAAGTAGGTAATGCTTCCAAGGACTGATTGGTGCGTTGAAAAACATATAAAAAACAAGCAAACAAAGTTTAGCAATTGGTTTTCTTCACAATTTCGACCGAATTCCCGCCAACTTGACAATCGAAATCATATTCAACAGTCGCCATCGTATTCAACTATACAGTTTTTGGGGCATTTGTTAGCATTTGAACTTTTGAATAATGAATTGATGTGGCGGAGATGAGAATATCGTGATACGCTGATAAGTATTCCGTTTTGGTACGAAACTGGTCGGAAAAATATATGATTTTTGTTATGCCCTGTAATACTTCCACCCCAAATTTTAAATTTAACATACGGGTTATGAATAATAAGAACTCGCCTATTACACAGAATAATAATAGTACGTTATAAGTACCATCCTATAATTTAACGTCTGACACAGTTGCATCGATTGACCCCAATAAAAAAAAAGGATATTATAAATTTATCTCTCCTTCGTGAAAAAAGAGATACGAATATGCATTACACACTAACATACACACACTAGAGATAAATTATTCTCGTAAAAATGTGCCAAGGTTGTAGTTATATTGTTACAACAACGAAATATTGGCTATTGTTGTGAATGAAAATTAAATAATTGTATGTGATTACAATGCGATGGTTGTATGTCTGATGGTTGCATAAAGAGTTGGTATTTACATTTTATTATTGAATTCCAGTTCGTAAATATAAAATAAAAAATGTGACAAATGTTTAGCGAAATAATCATTTATTGTATAGTTTCAGGAACCTAAACGGTTCTTTGGCCGCCAGATAGTTGATTTTCTGAAGTTAGTTCCAAGATATGGTTGAGTTCTATCTTTGAGAGATAATAAATGGAAGCAATGCAAATGATGAACAAATTGCCGCATTCACTCATCAAAACTAAAACTGTGTTTCTAAATAGAGAATAGAAACAAAACTATACTGGTCATTAACATATGAATAAATAATTGTTTTAGAGTCCTGTTAAGATTTTGCTGAAGTCTGAAGGTGGTGTTATCCGTTGGAACTTCCTAGCCCCTCAATCGGCAGGGGTACTCCACGTTTGGTTTCACCTGGGTTTTCAGACCCAAGACAGATATATCAACCTGCCTAGGAACCTATACGACTGTATTTCAAGCGAAAATGTATGCTATTGAATTGTGTGCGGAGAGATTGGAAGAATCCAACCTCACACACAAGTCACTAAAAATATTCCCGGACAATCAAGCGACGTCTAAATTGGTAGCAAATTGCCAAAAAACGACCATCTTGGATAAGAAGACTGAAAGGCAGTATGGTCAGGAATCCCTTGCAAAGGTGGGTGCACCACCTGTGGATATAAAAGTCCTTTCAAATAGCTACCTCATCCTTAGATCTGTGTATCCGTGTCGCAAGCATGTCTGACTTTAAACTCACTCACTGTCACGGAAGGACCAAATACCTGGCAGCTTCTGGTCGTCAAAAGCCTTGTCATGGTAACACGGGGCTCTGTCGTGATGGACCTTTCTATGGCTACCCGTTGCAATCTTTTTGGACCATGAAGTAGCAAAAGAATCTGACCCTGGGTCTAGAGAGAAGGTAAACATCGACTTTTCAACCTCACGATCTTGTTAGGTGGTGCTCCTAATGAGCACGATATATAAGTCATGCAGTACCCTCATATGGAAACGTTACTGGGGTCATAAATGTGCCAATGTTGCACCGTCAACATTCGAAAACCTAAATATTGACCAATAAACTGGAATCTCTTCAGTATGCCATTGTGGTTGTAGAGGGTATTCCACAACATAGTACAAGTATGACTCCATGCCTCCGGCCTGGTGATAACGGGTTACCGGAGAGAATGAGTAGAGCCTCATCTGGCTGATGACAGCAATCAGTACCCATGAGAAGGCGTGATTCTGAAATGCGTCACAGTGAAACATTTGTGCTGAAGAAGGTAGTCAATGAAAGACCGCCGATCGGTCCATCAGTAAATTGAGAAACAAGTACCATGGTCTGTCAACCTTGAGGATGGATCATTGTCCACAAAGAAATTCAAGCCATCATAACAGAGTACATACTCGATGGTGAAATTGTACCTATACATAAAAAAAGAGTTTCTAATTATAGACCAAATACGGTATCATCTATATTTTCAAGTATATTTGAAAATGATTTTTCAGACCATTTACCCAATTTTCTAGAGAGAAACGGAGTGAAATTTCACATGGAGAGTCAACAACGCTTTAACAATAAAATAACAAGTCTTCCTGATATATATCAATATACTCTCCCAGGCTGCTATTTTAGGTGGTGTGATATTTCTGTTATATATTAACAATATTAATGAATTGTTAGATACTATTTCTGTTACAATATGCACATGTGTATATTACTGGAGTTTTTTTCCAAACCCTTATTTTAACATCGTTATTTCAACGGTGTTGAAATAACAGTGGAGATTTGTCTTCAATATGGTGCTAGTGCCATATTTGGGAAATTAAGAATAGTTTTGAAAGAAACAATGTAGTGTAATAAAAAAATACATGAATATATTTATCGTGTAACTTTAAGAATTGAATCACGCTTCAACTCTCCTTCCACAGAGGAGTTTTTTTCGAAAAATTTTGATTAATATTCTCATAATTTCTTTCTTTGAATCGATGGGTCTTGAAGTGCTAGTATTTATTCACCTAACTACCCCACTAAAATTTAGTATTGTTTGTACAACTAATTTCAGGCAAACCTGATTTGGTTAAATGTACCTGATATTATTGTCGTTAATTTCATAAACTTTAACATTGCTGTTCAGCACAAGTTTGTTTTGCTTTCCTGAATAATATCATCGGCTGAGTAAATAGTTTGTACGTCGCCTTTTCTAGAAACTAATTGCACCCCTCAAACTATACTCTAGTGCTCTAATGCTTTGTTGTTATATCACCTACATCAAATAATGCAACTGTTCTTCAAATATCTCAACGAAAATGAATACAGTCTTGAATACCTTCTCCGGCTACCTCGAGATTATTTTTCTCAAAGGTATCAGTGAGAGTGAAATTTTGTTTTGTACAGTAGGAATCACACGCTAAAAGGTAAGACCTCGTTAGTCCTTAGCTCGCACAAGTTTCTCTACGTCTGAGAGTTGTCGTTCGTATGAGGGCGACAGCTGATTAACGGAAACACAGATTTTAAACAGATAAAGTGTAGTTAATGAGGTTCAAGAAATAAATCTAGTACCTCCGCCACTGCTAAAGCGTGAATAATCAAGGTACTATTCAACTTCGGTAAAAATAGACCTGTTACCAGTGTTACTCAACGTTCTCCAAAATATCAGTATGGTCTTGTGGGAAGGGGGTCCTTGACACCAATCTGTCGAGAACCAGTTGATGGAATATCTTGATGAAGATTTCAGAAACAACCGAATGGGAAACAGTTGTAATAATGGCTGGTGTAATACTGGAGAGTAATATTCATGGAGAGGTTACCAATTATATCAATAGTTCATACATTTATACAGGAGATGAAGAAGAGTTAACTTTATTTTGAACTTCACGTAATAGGATATTACATTTTGAGATCCGAAATATTTCATTACTATCGAGATATTGATAAAATTAGCAAGGTATTTGACGGCCAGATAAATTTCATCTCAAAGTGATGCTATTATACAGGTTTGTTGTAAAAGATTTCAAAACTATTGTGAGCAGGAATATCGAAAATTGAAAAATATTAGGATATGTAGCAAAATAAATTGTCCTGATAATAAGATTGCCAAATTTATAATGGTTAAACGTATTGTCACCCATGGGAGAAATTATTGTTACAATATTTTTTTCGAAAGATTTATTTCTTACGTCCATTAGTATAAAACGTTTCACCAGAAATTATGATAATATATTATAGTATTAGAATGTATGACTACTATTAAATATTTAGAATTGTATTCGATGGAATCGACCGATGCTTGATGAAAATCCATAACGTAAAATTTAGAAATTTATTTTGATTTGTTATTTATTTTCAACCAGTACATAAATAAAATAGTATCATCATCATAGAGCGAGCATATCGTTTCATTATTCAATTTACAGATTATATCAGGTGTCATAAATTAAAATATAATCCCAGTATATATGTTCAATAGAAAATGTTACAGAGATGTTACTAAAATAATACTTTAAAATGGAGAGGTTCTAGTTTTCTGATGTATTACAAATATTTTTAGTTTGGTGCTTTACAAAAATGGAGAAAAAATGTAGAAATCCAAAATAAAGTAACTGGATTACTGACAATTTTGTAACCAAGCTGCATAATCGTCCTTCGATTAGGTTAAGGTGCGAAGACGTACTATTAGTTATCTAATTTTTTCCACTATTTATATATCTCTCTTTCAGTTTTTGTTTGATTGTTACATGTTTATACCTTTCATGAAATATAGAACTGACGACATCATCGACATCCGGTCTCGTTACCGGCGTAGGGGACCGCCAGTTCTCCTAACTTCTTCCTTACTGGACTCCAGTTCAACCAAGTCACCCATTTACCATCTTCGAGGGCGGTTGTTTTCTACACGACCTTACTTTTAACACTAATAACATAAATAGCTATTTTAATTCTTTTTTACATGCATTTTCCCGATGTATTCGGACCGATGAGAAAGCAAAATTCTCTGGGCATAATATACGGATGTTTTACATTGGAAAAAGTCGTACATTCCACGTTTTCAATAAAATGTGTTGAATGTTAACTGCCTGATGGCAAAGAGAGTTAACATTTAACGGGAGTTAACGGGAGTAATAATTATAAATTTGAAGAGTAAACATCAAGTTCATGAATTCTTCAAGGAAAATATAATGGAAAACTTTCCTTCAAAAAAGTGGAGATAAGCGAGCATCATTTAACTCAGCATCACCTTATAAGTTCGAGTAACTGTATGTGATATATCCGTAAAAAATTTGTCTTGTGGAAGATATAATTATCACATTTACGGTGTATTATCATGATAGAACTGAATTTCTGACTTCAACAAGTTGTATTACGAGTTGATTTTTTTAGGTAATATGAGCATCTCTGCTTTCCTTCTGAATAATTTTGAAATTGATGAAAATATATTTTACACAATATTGTTTCAATTTCAACAAAAAACAACTTGATCCTTTCATCAAAGAAAACGTCGAAGTGACCGCAAAACACTTTCCAACGTGATTCTTCTTTTTTTTATTTACAAATTTTTTGTAATATTATCAAAAAGATATTTCTGTTGAAATTTTTCGAAGCTATTCAATATGATTCCTGGAAATGGCTGGAAAACATTCATTGAAAACGTTTACTTTAGTTTCTCTCTCTATAGGTAATTGGCTTCCATTAGTTTATTTTAGTTTATCATGACATGAAAATATACATTACAAATTTTAACAGTCTTTGGATTTGGTATCGTTACCATGGGGTTACAAACGTCCAGTAGGATTTTTCCAGGTATGCGTTTGTTTTATTCCGTAACCTACAACTCCCGTAAATTGATTGTTTTGAAGGTAGAGATGCGATGGAGGTGTACGTGATGTATTGGTGAAATAAATATTATTGTGAATAACTGGAATATTTTGCATAAGTAATAGAATGGAAAACAAAATATTTCGCTAGCATAGCAATATTTAGTCACGATGACATGATACACATTGTGAAACTCTATCCATAACAACATAATCCATCAAGTTTTTTTATACCCCTCCCCCCTGACATCAATATTAAGTTGTTTTTCGTGTTATGTTCAGTGATGAACATAACTGGAAAGCAATTCGAAAACATTGAAACTATGTTTCGATAATAAGTATTCGATATATCAAAAAGTGTGTTTGGTGGGATCCTAACTACACTTGTTGGCTCAATCATATAGATTCATCTAATATATACTGGTTATTTGCTAATTACGGCGAAAAATTATAAGGGCGTATTATGAATATCCCTTTTTATAACAATAAATGTATTTTGAGAAATTGCAAATATCGCAAACAATTACTTGTTGCTTTTTAATACATAGCACTCTAGTTGTTTTTATCATCAATTTTTCGTTATGTTTTGTTTCATGAAAATAAAGCCACTCACGAAAACAAACCAAATTTGAGAATTTGAAAGATTTCTTAAGCGTTTCACCCAATACAATAAATTTTACAAGAAACGTCAGTGGCTTACATTTTTTATTAATAAATGTTGGGTACACTTTACCCCTTAATTTGTATCACACTGAGGTTGAATGAACCTCTTATCCCTGAAAATAACAATGTCAAATTTCACCAATATCGGATGAATGACATTTACTATATTAATACAATTTTTTAGAAGATTTCAACACCCTGTTGTTTGGAAACAATGCATTTCCGGACCGATGGTTCTAGAACTTTTTTCATAAAATTATTTTTCTGTATTAGAAAACACCTTGTATAAAGAATGTGGTACAGACCCTCAATATAAAGACATGTCATGTTTCGGGTTTCATGTTGAAATTAACGACTTTACGCGCATATTAAAATTATTTTAACCGATGCTCAACTGGGCTTATCAAGGTAAACCAAGCAAGCAAATGCGGTTACATTTTAGTTGCAGCCTGTAGGTAAGATCCTTACGTTTGGTTAGCTCGAATTGTGGTAAGTTTAATTTTTTTGATGAAGCTTATGAACGTTATCCTTCTTAAAACGATTCAAGGTGACAATATATCGTATCTCAAGTTATTAAAACTCGTTTCATAGAACACACATCACATATCTGATTCCCAATACCAGAAAATTATAGCTTCGCTCAATAAACTTTTGAGAATGATCATATAATAAATGAACACTGGCTGAAACTGTTGAGATCGGTACATGGTACTAGACTTTTGAATACTTTCGAAAGAGAGGAACTAGCAGAGTGAAGCATAAAAACTATATTCAGCAACAAACTCCCATGTTAAAAATCAACCGGAACTCTCACGAAAGAATTTCCTGCCAAATTCCACCCAGAATCATTGATGTGTTTATCATGTTAGATATGAATAGGCCACGTGTAGATATAGGAATCAGTCTACTTCATCTCCTGAAGTCTCCAAATCGATTGGTGAAACGGGGGTCGAGAAAAGTGTTGCAATTCTGTTATGTTTGTTTTGGAAAGATAGACAAAAAAAGACTTTCTGAGTAAAATCTATTGAATGTTGGATGAAACTTGGATTTAATATGCTGTTAGCGTAAATTGTGGAAGGGTAAATTTAAAAAAACCCGAATTGGCTTCTGTTAGAAATCAAGGAGAGGTACATACGAAATATTCGTCTCTCCCAACTTACCCACATAGAAGGTTCTATTAAATTTACTTCGAGGTAACAAATTACTTTGTTACTAAATAACTTTCTAACTATCGCTATCGAATTTCATATGAACCTTGAAATGTCAATTTACAATTATAAATTCCCCTTCTATGAGCTTGAATTGGAAGAGTAGAATGAAAAAATACATCCAAAAAATGAGCAATTGCTTTTTAAATTTTGGATTTACTTTTGAGGTAATCAGGTAATTTATTTCAAGAAAAGAGAGGAAATTCAACAAAACAAATGTTTCTTCAAATCTTTTTCGAGTCTGAATAAGAGCGCAACATTTCAGAAGTAGAATATAAAAAATAGCTCCAGATCTGCTCTTATTTGTTTCAGTTTTCACTGAATAAGAAACGAATATATACAATACTTTCTAATCGACATAACCACGGTATTCCGCCTTCCTTGATAAACTTACTATTTTCTGGTTATCTCCTGAATCCAAATACACGAAGGTATTGAAACAGCAAGCCATCATTAAAATAATAAGCAATTCTGTAACATCTAGTGTAAAAACATATCCGACTTGGCCTCAGGACTCAATAAATGTCAATGAATGCAAAATCAGATCCATTTCACAAAAGATATTTCGTTCACACCTACACTAGTGACTGTGATTAGGTTCAGCTGCTTAAAGAACACGGCAGTAATCATAGCCAACGCAATTTTAAGAAAAACTGTAAAATTATAGGTTAAAAAATCCCTTTAGAAAAATGGAAGGTCTCACAACCACTTTTTGCTGCTGAAAATGTATAACGGAATAAGAGTGATGTAACTAAGAGAAAATATTTAGCATGAAAATTAATGTAATGAAAATTGAAAACAACACAAAATGTGTCAAAATCGTTAAATATCATTAGTACATTACAGTGTATGAAAATGTATAGAGTAGATGCATAAGCATCTCTGGTTCGATGCCAAAGATGAAATAGCGACCGCTATTAACAAACTAAGCAGCATACAAAGACTTGCATCTAATAATAACTGGAAAGACCAGAGTGAGTACTCTTCTGACACAAACTTCTCTGTTGAAGAGAAATGGATGAATATTTTTTTATCCCGAGAACGCTTGGTAGATATATCTAGTACACAGAGGGTGAAAATTGAACAAGGCTTGATAATAGCAATATACTAGCGGGTGGAAATTTACATTGAAGCTACCTGATGTGTCAATATATTCCAAGCACTAGATAATTCAAACCTGTAGTGCAAAGAATATATCACGAACGCCAAGCTATACTATGAACATTAATGATCCCAAAAGTGACAATGGAACTGATGGGCAGGAATAACTTGACTTTATACTGAGTGCCAGGGCCCTCAGAAATCACAGAAATATACCTGGGAATACAAACGTGGAAACCTTCATAAAAAGATATTGAGAGAAAAGCAACTCAATAGAGCTACTTTTCCAGCCAACAGATTTAGAACAAGGCAAGAAAGGGATAATCGCAACATGTGTTAGTTGAAAAAACAACATGTGCGTCTCGGGACGGCCGACAGAAGGGATAACATAAACTAATCTAAGTAGAATTATTCTATATTGAAATTGTCCAACTTTAGAAAAGCTTGGGTTATCACTTGAATTTTATGTATATCAATATGATAATGTTAGAAAAGGTTATTTATCAATAAAATCTTTTATTGATTATTTTGTTTATGTACATATATTATGTTTGTTTGAAGGTGGTTGACAATGTTTCGTGGTGTATTTCATCAGTTCGTTCTTCCATTGTCTGATATAATATGAATTGATTTGAAAACCCTGAAAAAAATAATTAAAAAATTAATGAGATAAACCGAAAATGACAATTTTATTAAACAAAAAACTGAATTTACAAAGAAATAACATACAATCAACAACCAAACAAATAAAAATTGAAATATTAATAAAAACTGAAAAATAAAAATTAAAAATTATTAACAAAAAATGAAAAATAAAAATTGAAATATTTCAAACCAAGTTATGTCAATACGTTTCGATTGTTAGTATCCACAATCGTCTTTGGGTGATAACTGGGCGCCATCAAGGATTTATTCCGAGGATATGAGAAGACTATGGTCAAGCTTACATCATATCCAAAGGTTTTTTTGCTGAAATCGCCTATCCTAGGAGAGAGAGCCAAACGCATATTGGAACTCGCCAGCCAAGCACTAGTAAGGTCTCAAATTAATTACCACCGTTGGAAGAGATCAACTCTGATGCAGGATGCCATAGAACGTTTTGAAGAAATAAGAAGAGATACCTTGGAAGAGGATCATGGACCAATCTTTACCAAGATTGAAAGCATGTGCTTGAAGATCCGACAAGACATGGAAAATACCCACAACAGAAAGTGGGGAAAGTTAGTACGGAAACAAT
>WOGJ01210503.1:0-10102 GCA_015342185.1 Leptinotarsa juncta | reverse complement strand
GATGTAGCACCCTATACATAATAAAGATTAGGATTAAAATTAAAATTAAGATCAAACCCAAAGACTATAAATGAGTGAAATCTGTGTGTATATCATCCTGACTATGTATGTATACCTTTGTGAAAACATGTTTGCATATTGAGTGCTGCCAGTTAGATAGATAAATAAAATAAAATGACATTGTGGAACTGTTACTCTAACAAGACGAGGGAATGAAGCATTTTGATGAATCAATGATAGCTTATTTATGTATTCTATCAAACTTTTGAATTTTATTAGGGAATCATTCACTTAGTTTTTTTGAGTAAACAATGATTGAATTAAGAAAGTTGGTATTTATTAACTTCTGGTATAACCGGAAGTGTTGGAAAAACCTATATTTGACCATTTTCAGGATATGAATTACATTGAATATAGGATAAAGAAAATAACTTTTGTCTAATTTCTACTAGGATTTTTATTTGTTACAACCGGTTTCGGTTTAATAAACCATTTTCAGAAAATATACAAATAATCAACCGAAACCATTAATAACAAAAAATCATTGTAGAAATTAGACAAAAGTTATTTTCTTTATCCTATATTCAACATGAATCTCTAAAAAATGAATAGGTTATCAATCAAACAAGACGAATCCCATTATTTCCCAAAATATACACACATACACACTCTCGAATAATAAGAAATGAACCACTTACAAGATTGTCATCACTTGAGTCATCTTCATCTCCATCATTCGTTTCATCTGAAAGAAAATAAATTAATCACCCTATTCAATTTGTCATCCAGAAAATGAAAATGTATTTGGTTGAAATGAAAACCAGTTTTCATTATGCAATCTCTAGTAAATTCTTCGGCATGAATCCTTGCAGGGGGTTATGGATGGGGAAAATACCTTTTCCCATTATCTTGGGAACTGTATGGACCAGAAGTATAAACAGGCGGAGATGGACTCCTCTGATTTGCATTATTAGTAGTAGTAGTAATACAGGGGCAGAAAACTGATACTGGGAAAAGATCATGTATAATCATATGGAAGGGCAACAGTTGAGTAACTTTTGAACGAGGGATTTGACGGCGGTGAAATCTGAGATGACCAGACAAGTAATAAGTGTGACATTAGATACATTTTTTAAAACTTTCTTCAGAAATGAAATGTGTCTGATCAAAAAAGTTGTTTGTTATTGACCTCAACCTAATCAAATCAGAAAAAACATTAACAGTATTGAAGTCAACCAAACGAAATATAGTACTTTGCCAGTTCCGAAAATAATTACCTTTCAACCTCAAAGCTTGCCTTCAAGTTCAATTGGTCTATCATCACCATCACTAAATATAAATCCACAATATTTAAGGTAGTGTACTGGGTCCACTATTGTTTGTATTATACTAGCGAACCGCCCCGGGTCCGCACGGGAGCAATGCTGATACTAAATATTCAAATAAACGCATGCAATCGCCGCTAATCATAAAATACCATAGGGCAACGCATGGCCTTTGACGCGCTATTTATAATTTATAGGCACGTGCCGCCGGTACCGCCGCAACCACTATGTCCCTGCATTTTAAATCTGAAATATCTTCGAAAATATTCATTTAAATTACATGTTGTAAAGGGGCATATTGATCTATATTTAATGCACAATGTATTCATATACCATCGCGGACTTTTTTGAAGACATTTTGAGGTGTACAATACTGTAGTATATTTTGTGATATATCTCGTAGGGTTCAGCCAGCGTTTGCGATGTAAGCGCAAAACAATGTGTTTATTTATGAGACTTTGTTGTACTATGTAGTGATTTATCAATAAACTGTTGAAATCTGTTTTTTCGTTAACCAGATGTCGACCTCCTACGAACGACAATTCTCAAAAATCGAAACTTGTGCGAGCTAAGGACTAAGAAGGTCTTACCTTCGTGTCATTCTTAACTCAAATGAAACATCAATGAAACCAAATTAAAAAGCATAAGAACTCAATAGAATTACAATTTAATTGACAAGTATCTGATAATTATTGAGAAATATAGTGAAATAATTGAATTGGTAGAGGAATAAAAATATCTGGGATTTATGTCAGATAGTTCCTTGAAACTAAATGTATAACAGAATTGTGAAGAAAAATATCTCGTCAATTAGGAATTTCTTGTCATTTGAAACATGTCTAATTATCCGTCATACAATAATTAGGCCATAATTTGAATACTGCCCACCTTATTTAGTCGTTTTGATGCAAGTTGCTTAGGTTCACTCTAGAAATTGCAGAATAGATGCATGCAAGTACTACTAAAATGCAACAGATATACTCCAATAAAGGTAATGTTTCACAATCTCGATTGGCTATCCGTGAAAGATATTTTTCCATTATTTTAATTTTCAAAATAATAAATTGATGGATGTAGCCGTTACTACGTGGTAAATCGTCATGGAAAATGAGAAATGTTTTTATACCACTTGTATTTGTAACTAACTTTACAGGGCCATTTTCAAAGGAATACAATAAACTGAAATTATTTACAATATTAACGATTATATACAGTGAGGGTTAACATTGTTAATTATTTCAGTTTATTGTATTCCTTATAGGATGCCCTTATAGGACTAAACTTTTGTAACCTTAGTTACAAAACGGCATAAAAATATAGAAAGTTTAATTTCTCAATCAAATAATAACTGGACACCTTCCCACTTACTTCAACCAATTCATCAATTATACTAACATGAACTTATATGTAAGTCGAATACCTTATACCAGAACAAAGAATTATTTATTCCACTTTCAAATTGTTAGTTGAATTACACGGATACATAAAATATGTTTTAATTATATAATTTTCATACTGCTCAGTTTTAATATGAACATTAGATTAAGGAATTACTTCAGTATCTCTTCTTCTTTATATATTAATGTACATGTTGCTTGTAATCTCAATTAAAATTACTAATAATGAAGTGCCAATCATTGTCAAAAATGATTTTGACCTCATTATCTTAGATTTCATCTGATTCTCACTGGCAACAAACAATTGCTCCAATATCACCAATACACTTTGACAAGAGCGATGTAGATTTAAGCGATAATGATCCGTTATATTATGTGCAGGAGAACTTTGATTCCAACAAACATAATAATATACTAAAGTGTGTCGATAAACTATATGATTTGTCATCTCATACCTCGGTGTTGGTATAAAATTCTAGTATTATTCAATAACAACTGTAGTTGTATTTCATTCACTAGTAGTTTGTCCAGTAGCAGTTCTTTGTCAAATGACATTACATTAGCTACTATTAGCAGTAGGTTGTTCATCAAAGATGTATTAATAAATTCAATAATTCTGAGATAGCCAGAAGCAGAAAAATGAAAATACAAATTGGAAATAGACGATCGGTAAAATTACAAAAACTAGTGGTCAAGCTCACACATCTATTTCTAAATCCAAGTGTTTAATGAACGCTCCTTACACCTCCTTATTCTCAAAGGTATGGTGAACATAAACAGGGTTCAAAGATCAAGTCTTGTTAAAAAATTTCGGCAGTCCAATGATATTATTTTTCAACGTTGTTATATCAACCATTTATGATTGAGATTGCTACAAATGTTACTCCAGAAGGAAATTTAACCACGCATTTTATTTCATGGTAGGTAATGACAAAAGAGTGTTCAAACATTTATTTTATAAACATGCCATATATTTATTGTGGAATTGGCCGCGGTGGTAGTGCGCCCGACTCACGATCGGAAGGCCGCGGGTTCGATTCCGGTCTCGACCAGATATTTTTCTCGACAGAATTTATCTGGTTGAAGCTGGGATGACTCTGCAACTGTATTAGGAAGCACACGTTAAAAGATAAGACCTCGTTAGTACTTAGCTCGCACAAGTTTCTCAGTTTCTGAGAGTTGTGTTTCGTATGGGGGTGACAGCTGATTAACGGAAAAACAGATTTTAAACAGACAGATTTTAAACAGACAGATTTATAGAAAAAAATATTTTATTCAATTTATTTATTGCACACTAGTGAGTGGTCAAGGTCACACATCTATTTCTAAATCAAAGTGTCAAATTGAAGAACGCTCCTGACACCTCCTTATTCTCAAAGGTATGGTGAACATCAACAGGGTTCAAAGATCAACTCTTCTTAAAAAATTTCAACAGTCCAATGATATTATTCTTCAACGTTGTTATATAAACTATTTATGATTGAGATTGCTACAAAATACTGTTACTCCAGAAGGAAATTTAACCACGCATTTTATTTCATGGTAGATAATGAGAAAAGAGTGTGCAATATTTATTTTATAAACATGCCACATATTTATAGAAACAAATATTTTATTTAATTTATTTATTGCACGGTATCACCCCTTTTATAGTGGTACAAGCATCAAATACAATAAATAATCATATAAAATTTGAACATCAAAATAGTAAAAATGCAAAAGTATGACTTAAAGAAAACTCAAGCATTCAAAGATGAGCAAAAGCACTAAGATAAACAGAATTATAGATTATATAATACAATTCAAACTACAGAGAAAAATGGCAAGTATAATATAAAGGATACATGTAAGGAATACGTATATTTGAATTAAGCATTTGGCGTATAGTTAATCTTCAAGTCCCCCTCAAAAGATATTTGAATTTTGACATGCCTATACCTGTGACCCCTATGTCTAGGTTTTTTCATTGAACAATTTAAGTCAATAGGATAGGGCATTCCATAGTTTGTATTATGGAAGGAAACGTGAAACAGATCATTACATTTCATATTCAAGATATGAAATACCATATCAAGCTGATCTGAGAAATGATCAATCAATCCAAATTGATACCAGGAGAGAAATAAAAGTTATAGGGTCGAGCCTGAATCGTTTTCCACCTGGTATACAAAAATGAGAACGTAAAATATAATAAAAAAAGATATATTAATAACATTAAATAGTTAAAACAGTTGATTACGTTACAAATCTGCTGCAGAGAATAAAATAAATCATCGATCAGAAATGACTTGAGTAAAGTTCACGATCTAGTTGGATATTAATGGATATCGAAGGGTAAGGCTAACTAATATTTGTTGTAGATACATTAGGCAGCCTCTAGGATGTTTAGAAACACAAGTGGAAGGATGATCAATTGTGCAAACAATTGTTTACAGTGCTTCATTCTTGATTTATTGTTTATTGTATGTGATATTTTTTTCGGGTCATAAATAGGTTTTTAGTAGATGTAGATTTGCCCTACCATCATAAACCATATACCTTTATATAAGCTATTTGGTTTCTGTTCATTTTGTATTTACCTTTTTATTACAGTAATCTTCATTTCTTGTCAAACGCCTTTCATGATTTATTCTGTTTATAACACAAATCTTCACTATGTAAATCGCCATATGCGCAATCCGATAAAAAGAAGAAAAACCGAAGATGGTTCCAATTCAGAAGCCGTTCGTGTTACCGCTAATTGTCGGTTATTATATACAATCGCTAAATTAGTTACCAAGTTCTTTGTCTACATTCGTCACAGACCTGTGTTCACAAGTAACTCCAATATCCGTATTCTAGACCCAGAGGAGAGACACACTGAAAAAGGTCGAAGTGGGTCAAGTTTTGTTCTTCTCAAACAGTTCGCATTTTTACTTTTTCAAATATAATTCTAACGCTTAATTATTCAATATACTTTTAAGTTATTTTATTTTGTTTATGACTTTTTCGATGAGATCAAAATTAAGTAATTTTTTTTCGTTCCGATAGGTGAAATAAAAAAAGTGACAAGTTGGTGTCACTTTCCTTTTTAAAAAATACTTTGCATGTACTAGGACCACTGCTTTTCCTCTCTCTAATCAGAAACAGACCCTTCAACAACATAAAAAAGAATGAAAGTAGTCTGACTTACTGATCATAGAATAAGTGACGAAATGAAGAGTGACGAGATAGACACACAATGTAATGTGGTAACAAATCTCCAAATATGCTTTTACCTTGACAGTAATCATCAGACAATTGAATGTTGAGTAAAACGTCAATGTGAAATTAATGGCTGCAAAAGAAATCACCATCGACTATTCCATAAAGATATCCAGGGTGGAGACAAGACTTGATATGCAGAATTCCAGTCAACTTAATAGAGCAAAAATTCTAGAAATTGAGCAAGGTGATGAAGGAGCAAGCGTTACCTTGATCAACAAGAGTTTGTGTGAGAACTGCACCTAAACGGCAAATCACAACCACTGAGCATGCAGTGGACGAATAATAAGACTTCCAGAAACGAATACTCTGCTGGAACCTTAGATGGAGCTAAAATTTTTCATATCAAGAATGTGAGAAGTATCCAAATTCTTTTGATACCAATCCAAATCATATGAAAAACTGATCCAAGGAATTCCTTTCTCCGAAACTGACGAACAATCGATGATATTACTTGGACAAGATAATATTCACCGGAATGTAATCAATACTCCTATAGTGACTAGAACTGAGATTGGATGGATTCTCAATAGTTTTTCTTTCTATTTTTGTTATAATAAATACCTGACAATTCTCTTCACGAATTAGTGAAACATTCACGACACAAGCATTTGGAGTACTACCTTATCGAAATCTACTAACTGATAAAGAAATTCAAGCCTTAGTAATAATTAGGAGGACTGAAAAATGCTTATATTCGTGTTTTGAAATAGGACTTCTTTGGAAAGAGGATGATTTAAGATCAGAAAGGAAAACGACTGTGATTCAATGTTTGAAATGTGCTGAGAGAAAATTACAAAAAAACGAAGAATTCAAGTTTCAGTATTGTAAAACAATTTTCAGTTACACTCATGGGTGAAGACTGCGTTGCCTTATACATACGCCAGACTGCCTGCAGTTCTAACCCGTCTTTTGAGGAGCATATGAGAAGTTACAGATTGAATAAACAAGATTTCAACTACGCCAACCATCTTATAGAAAACACTCATAATTGCACAGAAAACCAAAAATTCTACACATTCAACCAGAAAGTCTAAAGTCAAATATATAGAAATTAAACACATCTTTCTAATAAAAACAACATTGTTCTGAATGATCAGATAGATATTTATAGTTCTCCAATTATCAATGTTATTAGCAATTTCCCAATAGCCCTTTGATACCTTTCTCTAACTTACAATGCAACTTATAGTATTTAAGGAGATGACATATACCTAGGTTAGTTTATAACTCGCTCAGGACGTGATGACAGAGCGTGTTGAAACAGTTGTTAGCATTAAATGTTAGTGTAGTGTAAATTGCAAATTATTATTTTCACCCTACCCATTCAATTAAAATAATTTGCAAATATTAGAAGCCAAAATTGTAGAACAAGTGAGAATTCCCAGAAAGATCTATAAAAAATCGCTAATGTGTTATTGTATCTATTACCTCCGTAAAAATGTTGATGAAACTCTGTTATTGATGTATCATCATATGCAATTTTACTCAACAATCTCAATATCAGCTGAAGCACAAATACTATTTCACAAAAAACAACTGGAGAACTATTCAAATTGTTGAAGACATTATCTCTCCTATGCATTTACATGCACCAGATGTTCACCCCTGTAAATAGTATTAACAATCATTTACCCCCTAGATAAAAAAATATCATCTCATAATACATTCAACTTTGTAGAAATACCAACACATAGACTGGACAGATACTATTTAAGTACGAGTTTTCTCGTATATAACAAACTGCCACATCATATTAGAGAAATGCTGAAAGAATTGAAACTTTTTCTAAAGAAATTGCCAATTGACAGAGCCTGGTTGGAATTACTGTTCAATTGTATGAAATAGTGATTAATTCAGCCAACTCCACAGAGCAAACTGGCCCTATATAATGATAATGGCTCTTCTAGATGAATATGTCAGAATCAAGCAAATATTATCGGGGAGGCAGTAACTTGAAGACAGGGGCAATGTACCACTATTAATTGTAATAATCCGCCATCACAATGGCAACTTGTCAACCTTCTTCAATGAACAATGAAAATGTAAAAGAACTTTCAACGACACTATCCTCTTAAACATTTGGGGTTAATTTTTAATGCTGAATAATTGTTTGCCCTAAAGTGTTAGCCCAGTAAAAATAAATCAATGTTGGTATTAGGTTCAAAGGTAACAAAAAATCAATAGTAAATATAAAATTACCCTCATCCACAGGTTCAGGTTTGATATCAGTTGACATCCAATCACTAATTCCGATGTCATTCTGAAATGGTAAACCTTCCATAATTGAATTCCCTCCTATTTTGTCCTGATCATTAGATGCATTTTTGTTATCATTATTTGGCAACGTTTCAACCAAAGAGCTAGTGTTCTCAAAACTCTCTTTTGAGAACTCTGTATTTTCGTTTCCTCTCAGTGAGAAAACATGTTGTATTTTTGGACTTTCACCACTTTCCTTGTTCAACTGTAAGGAAGTCATAGTCCCTAAATCAACATCTTTCATTTGGGTCACATTTTCTTTATCACCTATATTCTGACCTATATTTATCTTGATACTGCTATCTGTCATCAAAGTGATTTTCTCTTTCATCTGCTCATTAAAATGATTTTTTGTTGTTGCATTTCGATTGAGAGACGCTATTGCTCGAGAATCCTCTTTTCCATTTTGGTCAAGCTTCAATGCATCTTTGCTACCTACAACTTTTATTGAAGAATGTGAGATAGTTTGTTCTTTGTAATCATTTATTGATTTTTTTTCATTTCCAAGATCAGTACATTTCAGAATATTTTTGTTCGTTATATTTGACGGACCTTTACTACATTCGTTTCCAGTCATATTTGTGTTAAGCATAATTCTACTTCTTTCATTTGAAGATTCGTTAAAATCAACTCTGGGCTCATCATTTTGAAGCGAGACACTGATGGTAATCTGTTCCGTTATCTGACCATAATCACTCTTCTCCACTGATCTAGATTGACTTCTTATATTACTCCGTATTGTCTTTTTATTGGAAGGAGATACAACTTCAGTATTTTTCGGAATACTATGACTACTAGGATCAGCCAGTGTTTCAGTGGAACATTTATCAAGTTCTCTGTCACTTCCTTGTTTTTCCAGTAATTCACTCTGAATGTTACTTTTGGAATTTTTTTGATTATCATTTGTGCCAGCAGGTATGTTTATATATTTATTGAGGTCTTTAGAACGCTTAGAGAGTTCTTCAATAGTATCTCCATATTTTTTTTGTGAAACAAAGTCTCTATTACGAATGCTTTTAGAGAAAAGAGAAGTTGTTGTTTTTTTAACATGCCTTGTAAAATGACAATCAATATAATCTCCATCATTCTCAGGCGAATTAATTTCATTACAGACGCTATTTTCAATATTCTCTTTTTTAATTACAACAGTACTCTCACCACAGTAATTTTTAATTTTGTTGTTCAGGGATCTCAGCATGTCGTATGTTGTGGGTTCATTGCTGATCTCAATTTGTTCTTTTTTAATCCTACTACTGATATCATTTACATTCAATTCTTCATCAATTTCGATTATTGAACTACTATTCTCACTATTTTCACAATTAGTTCCTCTTGTAATAACATCAACTGATTGTTCACAGGTAATTCCAGCAGAATCATTATATTCTTCAGACTCAATTTTTATAATGTTAGGCTTATGTGAAGAAATTGCTAGTTCTAAAGATCCAGGCATGAACCTAGATTTTAGTGGAATAGCTGGTTTGATGTCGAGTTCTTCATCAGTTTGGGGGGTTTCAGGTCGTTCCTGTTTCACTATGTCAGTATCAACTTCCCACTTAGAAACGTCTATATCCCATGGTGTTGACTGATTTTCTTGCTCTTCAATTTTTTTTTCACCCAGGGATGTGGCAAAGTTTGATGGAGTTTCAATGTCACTTCTTTGGGATGACTGAGGTTTAGGTTCTCCTGGCATTCCTACTGTACCATGAAGTCTGCGAAATCTGCAATAAAAATGCACTATGTATACCTTTAAAGAATACACAAAGCATTAAAAGCCAAATATAGATATATTTATTTTATATTGATTATCTCCTTTGTAGAGCAGTGAAAGGAAATATTGACATTTCAAACTGTGATCTATTGTATTTTTGGTTTTAT
>WOGJ01210317.1:0-11645 GCA_015342185.1 Leptinotarsa juncta | reverse complement strand
GCTGACTAATTTAATGAAATTCTTGAATAAAATCAGTGAAGCCTCAGTTCAGACCAGTTGACAACTGGTTTTATTTTCATCATTTTGTCGATTTACATTGGATGCAAGAATTGTTAAAGCACAATTTTTTTAATTTTTATTTCAGAAAGAACACAACGACATTTTGGCAAAAATTAACTTTGTATTTGCTCTGAGTAATTGCATTTTGGAATTGGCAGCTGAGAGATCGACGCCTTTGTCTGCTTTGGTGGATCATTTACAACAAAATCAACCGATGGATGAGACAACAAGAAAGACGGAACAGCTAGTTTTGATGGTGAGGGCCCTACAGCTTCTCAGCTCAGGATTGGCCCTGGCATCTGAACAGTTGAAAACTAACCACTTGAGGCCAAGTACAAACGTAAAAAATGGTAAGGAAAATTCAGCTGTTAGGGTCTATCTGTTACTCTCTTATCATTTAGGGTCTTCAAGGAAGCTACTTCTTTAAAGAACTTGAGTCTACTGATCAGAGCTTCTTGCTGTTATTATCAGATCTTCCACTCATGTGTACCTCAGCTGCCAGTGTTTGGTAACTTTTCATGTTCTTATTCAACCAGATACTTTCAGCATTTTTGACGATGGTTCACTAAATTTTTTGCTTATCTTTGTCCAGTCACTTTATTCCAATGCTGTCTTATTTTATTGAATTTATTTTCACATAAAGCAAAGTGAAAATCAACATTTGAACAGATAACACTTTCTCATGAGATTTTCAATTAACAGTTTATAGAACCGCATCATGTCTCACTATACATTAGCTTCTTCAATAGCAAACCTGAAGAAGCCTGAATAGTGAAACACGTGTTAACTCGATTACTGTGCCAACTTGTTTATTTGTTTCAGTTGTATCAGCAATGAATACAAAGTTCCGGATAGCCCTACAGGAATGTAAACAGCTCAACTCTACAGGACTGTTGAACAAAGTTGGATCGAATACAGCCACAGCTGATAAGATTTTGTATCAGCATGCGATACATATGGTACCTTACTTTGGATGTTAATGCTTCACCTATTTAACATTTCTATTATTTCAGTGTCAGTCGGCAGCTTTAGACGAGCTTTTCAAGAAACCTGAGGAATGCTTTACGAGGTATCAAACTGCTCAAATTTTGTTGCACAGTCTTTCTCAGCAGGCTCAGAACCAACGGGATAAAATGATACTTTTGAAATGTAAGTATACAGTGAATATACGCTGCCTCTTCAAAAAATTAGGTTAATTTCAATTAATCTCGAAAATATTCATTTATTTATCAATTTCTATTTTGTCCCCTTCAAAGTAGTCCCCCTCATGATGAAGATTCGTAGATCAAATCGTAAGGTGTAGTTTATGATAATACACTTCTGCCAGCGTTTTTCCCAACCTTGAAGCAATTCTGATATGCACTTTTTGGTATGTCCTTAAGCTTTCTCAGCGTTTCGATTTTCATCTCCTTAATTGTCGCAATTGTTCTTTCATGGGTCTCTTCAATCTTGGTAACAAGAAAAACTCGCAGGGGGTAAAATCTGGTGAATATGGTGGTTGAGGCATCATTACGGTGGCTGAGGTATGATTATGGTGTTGTTTTTGACCAAAAAATTACGAACAAGCAATGACGAGTGAACAGGTGAACAGCAAAAGCGATAAATTGTTCTTCCGCAATACCGGACGTTTTCTTTGTATTGCTTCTCGCAAGCCGTAATTTCAATGTGGCAAGAACTCTTGATGCTTTATGCCACGGTGATCGAAGAAAACAATGAGCACCAGTTATGGTCCTTTCAAGCAAATCTGGATCACCGTTGACTTCATTCAACAATTCCTGAGCGATGCTCATGCGACGGTTTTTTTGGTCAAAATTCATCAATTTTGGAACGAAGATCGTTGCCCCATTCTTCATACCCAAAATTTCCAAAAATTGCATGGCATGAGTCAACCGACATGCAGACATCCTTAGCAACTTCTCTAATAATGATTCGACAATTCACCATAACAATTTTCTTTACTTTCTCAACATTTTCATCGGTTGTTGATGTTCTAGGGCGTCCAGGACCAGCGCCGTCATTCATATTATCTCGAATTTCTGTGACATGCTTGTACCACTTGTTAACATTTTTCTAAACATGTTAAATAGCTGAAACTGTGAACATATGTTTTTAACAAATGTACCAACATAAAAAAATCGCTAATCGACTGTACGTAGCCTGCAAAATATGAATATTCACCTTATTTTTTCAACAGTCTATGTACATAAAATAATCTTGATCAGAAAATGAAAATATTGATTCCATGAATATTTTGCAAACTTTTTTGTTCAGCAATCTCAGTCAATCTATCACTTTTTATTGAATTTATTTGTTTGCTTTGATTAATACAGGACTAGATAAAATAAATCATATTACAGACTTATATTTATCTGAGGATGGAAAGCCATTCGCCTTCTCAATACTATAGGAGAAGTAGAAAAGATTTTACTGGCCTTGAACTCTTATTTGAATTGTCATGGAATCAATTTCTAAAAAAAAATCAGGAATAAGTTGAGGAATATATGAAGTTCTGTGATGTTCCTTATATCTTTGGGTTTGATCTGGAATATCCAGATTATTTTACATTGATGTTTATGATTGTGACATATACCTTAAGATATCGCTTTCTTTGGACTAATTCTATCCGTAAATTCTCTTGAGAGCACTTGTGTATTTCTACTCTCTTGTATCTTGCTTAATAGCTGCACAACCGCTTGGCGTTTGAGGAACTTTGTTAGAAAGATTCCTTTTTTTCTATTTTCAATATCTTTTGTGATATTTTAGGGATATATTTTTAGGGATAAAAACTTTTTGGCTTTCTACTTCTCCATCAATAAAGAAAAAATGTGGTAAACTTCCAAAGAGAAGAAAAAAGAAAATAACTTCAATGAAATTCTTCAAAAAGGATATGTTGATCATACATAGAAGTGTGTTTCACATACAAACTATAAAAAATAACCATTTCGAAACAAACACTTTTATGTGAACATTGAATTACCACAAAATCACGCTGCACCCCAAATATTCGTTTTAGAATTGAACCACATATTATTGTCACAATATGTAATACATGAAAAAGTATTGATATAAAATGTCACTTACATGGAATAGTATCATCCTCAATAGTGTACTTCGAAGTACCATTTTGCTGACGAAGCACTCATTGTATGTTATGACTTTATGTCACCGAAAGAGACAAATATGCCATTGTTACTTCATAAGGTTAGTATGTACATACATACTGTAATCTTGACGACAGTAGATTTGTCTCTTTCGGTGATATGTAGTCGTATTTTTAAGAAAGAAATGAGTCCTTTCTGTTGTAATATTTTCTAAAACGATGCTGATGAGGTGATTAGGCAAGTCTCTTATTCCGATACTTCAAACTATATCATTGAGGATGATAGTTTGCGATGCAAGTGAAATTTTATTTCATATGTTACAATGTGTAGCGTTCCTATGAATGATATCTGTTTCAATTCTATAACGAATTTTTGGACTACAAACTGAATGGAAAAAAGTGATTCATATATAATTTAATAGTCATATGAAAGTATTTGTTTGGAAAGGGCTTTTTCCTTTCGTGTAATTCAATATTCATATGAAAATAGTTTTGTGTGATCTACATATCTTTGTGAAGAGTTTCGAAATTTCCCACATTTTCCAATACGTCAGAATTAATGCAAGATTGATTTTTTTTCCAGATAAAGAAGCCGTCGAAAAAAGGTTAACATTGCTCCAGAAACAAGGCCTCATATATGCTACAGATCTCATTCAATAATCGTATTTACAGAGTACCTTTTAATATTTAACATAAAAATAGGTGATAGATGAATATCTCATATCTTAACCTATATTCCTGCTTGATTATTCTCTTATTCCTTATGAGTGCGTTGCAATTTATTAGTTACATTTGTCGTTATTTAACATATTTCTACCAATCAGTCCTGAGACATAAGCTGAGGAAATATTTCCATTTCGGTAATTGCAGTAACTCCAGAGTGTTTTGGATAAAACTTTGTCACAATCTTGCCCTGTAATATGTAACTTTGCAAACATTTGTGTTTTACAACAGATTATCTGACTGTTGGAAAACTAATCAAACAAAATAAACTACATCAGAGAGTTGCAGGCAACAGCTTTCACTGCTGATTCTTAAAAATTTCGATTAGATATATATCAAAATTAAACTGAAAATCTGAAAACATAAAATTTCTCCAAAATATTTCTTCACTTTCCAAATTTTTCAGAAGTGACTTTCAGTATATTCAGATGTGTTCATTCTGCATTGTTCACTGTTCTTGAAATGGAATATTTCTCTCACTTCATCAAATGAGGAGATTTTATTTGGAGAAAAATTTAACCTCTCATAAATGTTTATTGCAATCCGTTTCTCGTCTCTCTTTCTGATCTCGCCATTTGTTCTATATAAAATTCTAGAACTGATTGTAGTAGAGAATTCAACACCACCAATTTATCTATTTTGAACAGTTCTTCAAAGAGCTACATAAGGTTAGTTGTTTGGTGGTTTTAGATTGCATATTTTTCTCCAAGTAAATTTGTTTTTGCTATCGATTATCTTAACTTGTTGACTCAGCAACGTAGATGTTAGGAACTGACTGTGTAATTTAGTTTTTAGTGTTGAATTTATATATACCCGGGATGCTGGTTTATGGAACAAAATATATGGTGATTTAAAATAATTTACTATGATTTAGTATCAATTAAAATGTTGAGATATTCGATGGGTGTATCTGAAATAATTTTTTCATTTTCAGTCATTTGAATATTTTTCAATTAAATGTATCTATTGTAAATACATTGTGGAGTGGAATGCGGTTCAGAATTCGTTTTGTGTGTCTGTTTCCATGGTTTGAGAAGATGTAGTGAAGTTTCATTGTCATAATTTGGTTTTGTCATGAACTTTGCTGAATTTTGAATGGTAACTATAAACTAATGGTGCTCTCACTAGAGATTTTCAAAAGTTTTGATATGAGTTTTGTTGAATTTTTTTTTATTTGAAAGCAGATAGGTAGAATTTAGGTAATTTAATTGTAATCTGTATAATTTAACTTGAAAGTTTTTTTTGAAGACATTATTATTGCGGATAATTTTTCGGATATAATGTACACTGGCAGCTGAAGAATCAGCAAATAAAGTTGAAAAAATGACATTCTGACTTCACGTGATGAATAGGTACAAGTATATTTATCGATTATATCATTGCAATTTTTCTAAATGCACTCTAACGTAGATACCTAATGACCCTTTGCAGTTGCTTTCTCACACTGATTTTCAGAACATTGCTTACTTTTAATAATATTGACCTAACATTTTAATTTTTAATTGAAGAGTATGGAGGACACATGACTACTGACAAAAAAGTGTTTTAACAACTTTTTGGTGATAGCATGAATGTTTTTCAAGATAGGCTTTGTTTTCATGACAAAACTTTTTGTATTGTGAAACTACCTGTCGTGAACTTCCGTGTTAATAATGTATATTGAGTTCTTTATCTGATTGTTAATGTCTGGGTTGTAATTGGTGAATGCGTAATAGATTTATTGGAAAGTGATATATTAGATTCTTTGTATAACCATTGTATCTACATCTCAATTCATGTTCATTTCAGAGTATTTAATAAATAAATATATTGATGAAACTTATTTCTTCATTAATATTTCATATTCACTGATTTCAGTATGAACTAATGAAATGTGGAAATTTATCTCATATTCATCTCATCTTTTCTCTTATCTAAACTTGAAAAAAATCTCAGCAAAAAATCTAAATTTCGGAATGCTGTTAATTGTCTGAGAAAAAATCACGAAATTTCTATTATTATTTATTAACTATTAACCCCATAAAATACAATATTTACAAAATAAAAAAAAAATAAAATGTTTGTGTATTAATGAATATGAATAAAAATATTAAATGTGTTTTGTGTTTTTAAAGTAATTGTACACTGACTAGGTAAATCTGTCAGCAAAAATCTTTAATTCCTTATTCTCGTAAGTTTTTCGAAATATTATTCCTATAACAAACAATAAGTGCTTGTAACTATTTATCATCCACTCTTCATAATTAGTCATTTATTTATTTACTTATTGATTTATTTATGGCTTTGTCTATTTTTATGAAATAATTAACAAATTCAGACATATGTACTGCAACAATAATCTATAACTATCAGCTTGATGTAAGGACAATAAGAAATTACATTCCTTTCACAGCCTTTTTGAATGATTTTAAAGAAGAATTGAAAAGTTCTAAGTTGACGTAAGTGTGTCTCAACATTCTACCTATAGTCTTATTATGGCCATAGTTACCATAGTTGGTATGATGAAAAGGTACTTTGAAGATTTCCGTATTTCTTGTTCTTTATGGAGTCACATTCAAACTTTCAAGTTCAACAAGTTCCGGGGAATTAATGCTACCGTTGATTATTTTGTGAATCAGTGTAAGGTCTGATTCTTATCTACTAGCCAGAGTATTCAAGTTAGAATGTCCAATATAATAATAATAATAAATTCACCGATATGATATCCCTGTTTATATGCAGATTACCTTAAAAACTTGTTTTGAATACTTTCAAGCATATCAATATCCACAGTATATGAGGGGTACCAAATTGTGGAGTTGTATTCGATTATTGATTTAACAACTGAACAATATATGATTTTTAAGGAAGATAAAGATGATTTCTCTGCAGATCTAAGAGTGAAACCTAATATTTTTAGAGCTTTAAAAGTAACATTTGCAATGTGGGGTTTGAATGACATTTTTGGCTCGAGAGTGATTCCGAAATCTTTAATTGTATTTGTTATATCTAGTTCCGATTGCTTCATTTTATGTGGACTAGTGATGGGATTTTGTTTAAGAAGAAAATAAATTTATTACATTTGTTTGTATTCAATTGCATTAATTTTTTATTACACCAGTCTACAAAGTTAGGTAAATCGTACTGTAATATTTCAGTATCAGATGAGTCATGACTAACTTTGAATATCTTCAGATCATTAGCAAACAGAAAAAATCAGTATGGGGAAGAACAGCATTCAAGTAATATATAGATTGAAAAGTAATGGTCCTAAATGAGATCCCTATGGTACAACAGATGGAACTGTGGTTGAGGAAGATTATTGAGTTACCATATTTTACATATTGAACTCTGCAGGCAAGATAATTCAATCCATTTCAAAATGTTTCCTGTATACTCAAATCGTTTAGCTTATGTAACAACACATTGTGATCTAGTCAGTCGAATGCCTTTGAAAAATCTGGGTAGATAGAATCAACCTGGTGTCTATTTTCAAAGGCATTTATTATAGTGTTAATGAATGAGCAGATTTGTACTGGTAGATCTACATTTATTTATTCACTTATTTATTAATTTATTTGCCCAGAAGTTGTTCCAATTATAATTGAAAACTTCAAAGTTGTGGTCAAGGAAACAACTTATTTCGGTCTTGATAGTGTTTGGTCGACTCTTAAAATATCTACATCTTGGAATACATTCATTTCTTAACATTCGAGTGATTGGACAAAAAAAGAACATAATTATATGAATGAAACGGTATTTTAAAAATCTCATTGGTAACTCTAGTTGAACTGTTCACATTGAAATAATAACGAATACAGTTTCTTCACTGTTGAAAAGAGTTTGTTGATTTACTTATCGGCTATGTCGCATATAGGCGCAGAAGTCGAATTTACGCTTCAACATTCCTCGACTCCTCAATGAAGCATTTTAAAAACATCGCATTTGATTGGCAGTATTGTTGGGTTGAAGATCGACATGGCGCACCTCTATACAGATATAAGTAATAGTACAGTCAAATCTATGAATTTAAGTAAGTTTATTTCAGTTTCTGTGTTAAAACTTTGTTAAATGATCTTTTGGTGAAGTAGTCACTTGGACTTGTTTTCTATCTACAAGCCGAGTAGTTTTGTTGAATAAAAGTATCATTAGCAGTTGCAAAAAATTTCCAGACTCTTTTTGTTTAAGAAACAGAAGAGATATTTTCTGAGAAGTCTATACATATTTGTTGAAACTAAAAACTATAAAAATGTTTCTCTATTGAAATTTAAATAGATTACTATTAAAATCGCATATTATTGGTAGACTTTGGGTGGTTCCGGTTTTGAATTTGTTGGGGACTCCTGTATTAGATATTAGAGTATTCAAACCCCTCGCATTGCCTCCTTCAAGAGACTCTTTCTTCCTCATGAATTTGTATATTCTGTCTATACAATCCCTTATTTCATAAACTCTCTGATATAAGCAAGTTTCTAGGTTTGACTTATAGGCTTTCCAGTTTGTTTTTCACGGATTTTGATAAGATATAATCGAGGTATGAGACCCTCTGAGTAGTTCTCCTAAGATTCCAGCATTGAAGAACTGAAGGACGTCAGTTTTTGGATTGAGTACGAAAATAAAAAACTGGTAAACATTTTTTTACCCTATATTAAATCAACGGATCCCAATTAATTTATGTACAAAAATATATACAACTGTAATATAATACTGATTCAATCTCATTATCTTTCCAAACTTGGCTTCAACAAACTCATGAGCTTGTTGAACACCTTCCCTGTTGGCATGCTCAGTTCTGCCAAATTACATTTTTGCTTCAATCGTTCATATTGTTGTCTCACAGCAGTGGTTAAAACATATTTGTAACGGTAAGCAGTCTTATCGACGACCGAAGACGTTTTGATGCAATCGTCACCACCAAACTCGCAAATTCTGTAGTGGTGCAAGATGGCGGCGTCCGACGGAACGTTTAGAGTGCCGTGTCCGGGGATGAACTCCCACACGAAATGGTTGCCAGCCTCGACGGTCAGCTCGGGCCGACATATGTATTTTGAGCGTTGTTTGTGGGGGTGCAGTTTGCTTCTTCGGCGTGTTTTTTTCAGCGTAACCAGATTAGCAGACACCGGATCGTCGAAGTCAAATACGGAATCGTCGTCGCTCCACTGGAGGTAGAAGAAAGCGTTCTGGAACGAGAAGGATCCCGTCGATCGGGTGTTGTGTCGATGGGTTAAATAACTGTAACAAAATGATTCGAGCTAGAGTGAAAAGTAAATAACATAAGTTAATAATGCTAATTATAATAAATACATTTTATTGTCAGAAGAATGCATATTATTGACAAAACATGTACAAATAAGTGAATTAAAATGTATAAATTCATGAAAAATGAGAAATAAAACTTTCTATGTTTTTTACCACTTGTATTCAGTCGACATTAGAAGTGTCGGGTACTTTTAGTACATGTACTTCTAACATTACAGTTCTTGGTGAAATCATTAAGTCATGCGAACTCTTTCCGTGAAGGTATCTATAGGAGAGAGACAGTGTTGTTACAGACTACCACAGTTGCTTCTGATATTTACCTTGTTATCAGATCAGTCGAATGAAAAACCTGAAATTTCAGTAATATTCAATAGTTGCTGGGGATACAGGCCAACAAAAGTAATATTCTGGTAAAAATAATTATGGTGTGAAGGAATTCACGATCGGTGTCTGATAAATCATTCAATTTCGAGTTCCTTAGGAATGGTCCGTTGGTTTTTTGGCTAGTAAAACTGCTTCTGAAGAAACACTTTCACTTTGTGAAAAATATGGTATAATCTCACAATTTTCTTTAAATTCTACGGAGAGGTTAATTTGGCATTCGTTCCAATGCATTTTTTTAACCAATGGAAATCAGTGTAACTATCTTCATTGGGGCTTTACGGTTGTCGTAGTTTTGAACTACATCCTAACGTTTCGCCAGCAAAGGTGGATGGCTTCTTCAGAGGTTTATTTATCTTGATGATTCACCGATGACTGGTGATTTCTAGTCCGTAGGTTCTATTTATGTTGACTCAGGTAGTCCGCATCTCTTATTGATATGTTGCTAATGGCCGAAGCGTTATATTACCTTGTAATGACGTATCTACTTCCGCCGTATCTGTTAGCGGGTTCTCATTTGTCATGCCATACTCTGTCAAAGGCTTTCGAAATGTCCAGGAGGACGAGATGGACTGTCTTCCTATTGTTTAGCTCTGAGATGGAATTTTCGACCAGTCTCAGGGCCTGCAGCTCGGTGGAGTGTGCCCTTCTGAAGCCGAATTGTTCATCAGGCAGAACATTTCGGTCTTTAACTTCTTCGGTCAACCTTTGCAGCACACCACGTTCAGCCAACTTAGCCGTTGAGCAAAGCAGACTAATCGGACGATGATTCTGAGGAAATAGCGGGTTCTGGCCCTGTTTCGAAATCATGACAACTACGGCATGCTTCCATCTTCGGGGGAAGTATCTGAGGGCGATTGAACTGTTGATTATATCCAGCAGGTATCTGATGAAGTTCTCCGGGAGCTGCTTCAACAACATATTGTTGATTGAATCAATTCCCGGAGCCTTCTTAAGTTTGGAGGCTCTAATGTACCCCCTCCGTTTTTCCTCCGAAGCTGGACGGACCACCTCGTCAACATTTTCCCCAAGGATGCGCCGAATCCGGTGTTCAAGCCGGATATCACGGTCAATATCATCATCCGGATCAACGTTAAGTCGAAACTGACTCTCCGTTGTGTCTGCAAAGGCCACCGCCTTCTCGGCGAGGGAGTAGCAGATGCCGCGCTGTCCGTGAAGAGGGGAAGAGCGATTTTCCTTTTCTCGAGCCTGCAGATGACTCGCCAGAGCTCATCATCCCCAGGTTCGAGCGATTCCAAACACTCGCTCTACCTCTCGTTTCTGTAGTCAGACAAAATGTGACCAAACAAGAAAAGCACTTAATAAAAATAACTGCGTAAATGCAGGCAAGGCATAATTGGAACCACCTATTAGTGTGACACTCAAGTCAACTTGCCAAGTTTTTATGTCACTGTTGGTGGTTTGACCAATCAACCGACAAGTGTGGTAGCAGAAATTTGGGAAGCTATACTGGAATGCCATCGGTAAACGAATGTGCATGTTTCTGAAAATGATATGAAATCGAGAAACGTTAATGAAATCAAGCTTGAAAAATAATTCCGCTTGATCAAAATATCCCATTCATTAATTCGAAACGAAATTTTCACTTTCGAATTTTCTGTTCAACAATGGGATATTGTGGACCTACAAATTATTTGAAATATACATATTTTCAAATTCATAAGTGTTCAATTTGCCCTTTTTCATGTGAGAATGAAAAATGGTTTGCCTCAATCGTCAAGTACTGAAAAAATGTATACAGACAACATACATCAATACTCAAAATATTTAAATAACGAACATCTCTTTTGCAAAAGCACTGAAGCTGATGAAGAACTGAGGACTTTCAGATAAAAATTAATAGGTAACAGAAAAATAATAAAAAATTAGCTCAAGCCCGATTGCAGAAGTATATATTACAAATTATTTTTCCAGAAAAATTATCGTTGGTTATAGTGAAGTTAATACATATAATTTTGTCATTTGTTTGGTTTCAATTAATAGAGAAAGAATTGAAGTTTCTATCACAGCTTAATTTTTAGTAATTTAACCGATAAATTTCAAAATTTAATAATAATAATATTTATTTGCATAACAAAATATTACAGATATAATAATAACACAGAATTGCAAACAAATACCG
>WOGJ01210253.1:0-11101 GCA_015342185.1 Leptinotarsa juncta | reverse complement strand
TGATTAGCACTGTCATTGTCAAAACCCTGGTTGACTTTTTGGGCTGTTTCATTAGCACTTTGAGTTGGTAGAGAAAAATTGGCCAGAAATTGAACCGAAAAGAAACACAAGACATTAAAACGGACAAAACTTTTGAAACAACCTAGGTTAAGGGTCAAATGAAATATACAAAAAGGTTATTCAATTATTATACACAACTCTGTTTATTTCTTTCAGGTTCATTTGGAGTTCATGTTGTCATGAATGTTACCGACAGCTACACACACGCCTTTTATGGAAAGTTAGGATTCATTGAAAATACTCTCGAAGCGATTAAGGGTAAAATTGTGATGGGTCGCACATTTTGAATGGAAACAATCAACTTGAATGTTATAAGATGCCAATTAAATCGATAAGAATCATTGCAGTTCATTGAATTTACTATAAATGTGCTTGAAATATTTTATTTACTCATAGGTAAAATCATTTTATGATTTTTTGTAATTCACAGTTAATATACCTTCAATGACTCATTTTTAACATATGAAACTGTTCACATTTTACGGTCTGGATTTTTTTTCTTTTATTATATTATGAAAATGATAATATAAAAATTAAATATACTACTGAATCTGGTACATTTTTCTTGCCCCCGTTCACGTGATTGACAAATTGTTGGCTGTTGTTTTCACACGAAGTAGTTTCTTCTGAATATCCATGACCTGAAACAAAAAGTTACAGCATCTCAAAATCTGATTGATTATATCTACACAGAAATCGACTTTAGCCATTTTGTATTCTCAATTTTTTTCGACTTAACCCTGGCTTTCGATATGGTCTCATCAAATTTGCTAATGGAGAAATTGACGGTGTTCCAACTTAGTGGATAGAGTCCTACATGAAAAATCGCAACATGATTGTGAAGTATGACGATATTTTATCCAAAACTTTCAAAGTAAACTCAGGTGTTCCCCAGGGATCAATAGCCAGACCCCTATTATTTCTTATTTTTATCAATGATTTGCCGGAACACTTATCAAATTGTCAAATCACAATGTTAGCTGATGATACGACTATCGCTGAATCAGGAATAAATTTCAAAATATTGATACAGCACATTAGTTGTGTGATTGAAAAATTCTCAGAATGGTGTCAACTTAACCACCTCATCTTGAACACCACCATATCTGTTTCTATGAGATCCCACAACAGAAGGAGCAATATTCCAGATCACTTGATATTGATGTTGTAACTACTGCTAAATTTTTGGGTACAATTTTGGATGAACAACTGACTTGGGACTTACATATTGATAGTCTACTGATTCGGCTCTTCACCATGTGGTTGGCAGAATCGAGAGATTATTGGACAGCAAAGAATCCACCCTGGGTATATTCATAGATAGCGAGGGAGCGTTTGATAAAACAACCTTTCCAACAATTATCCAGCAACTACACTCTAGGAATGTACCCCTGGTAGTAGGAGAATGGATACTCCAGATGCTCTGTAGTAGAGCAATAAGTATTAGTGTAGAAGACAACACAGTGAAAGGACTGGTCATGAGGGGATGTCCACAGGGAGGGGTCTTATAACCCCTTTTCTGGAACATAGTTCTGGATACCCTGATTAATCACCTCAACAATAATGGATTCTACACAATTGCATATGCTGACGACATAGTTATCTTGCAGACCGGCAAATTTGTTAACACACTGTGCGATAGAGCGCAGGATGGGCTCAAATTAATAGAAACATGGTGTAAGGAACACTCACTGTCGATCAATCCCAAAAAGACTGAGATGGTCCTTTTTAACCGGGAAAAGAAGTTTATTGGACTTGAAGAGGTGAAATCTGTTTAAAATCTGTTTTCCGTTAATCACCTGTCGAGAAAAATATCTGGTCGAGGCGGGAATCGAACTCACGGCCTTCCGATCATGAGTCGAGCGCACTACCACCGCGGCCAATTCCACAACAAAAATACTTTGGTACTATCCTCGACAGGAAGCTAACATGGAACTCTCACCTTCAGAGTAGAGCGAAAAGAGCATATGTGGCTTATATGCAACGTCAGAGGACAGTGGGACGCACATGGGGCCATTCACCTCGTGTGGTCACCTGGATCTGCACTGCAATAATAAGACCTATGTTAACGTAGGGAGCTATTGCATGAGGACCGAAAGTTCTACAAGCAACGGCCATTCAAAAATTATATCAAATACAGTGACTGGTTTGTTTAAAGATCACAGGAGCCATGAGAACAACACCAACCACGTCAATGGAATTAATTACGCGACTGACCCCTCTGGACCTGTACGTTAAGGAGGTTGCGTTAATGGCCATGATACGATTGTGCATGGCTGGTGTAAACCTCGAAGTAGGAATGGGTCAACTGAGGCTGGGCCTATGGCGGGAAGCGCTTATTGCGTAACCTCTGCTGCAGGCAACCAGTGATGCAATTGAACCCAGGTTTGTGTTTAATAAACCCTATAAAATACAAATAAAATACAAAACACAGAGTCAGATGCTACAAATGCTAATCTTTATAAAGAATAATTATAAAATATGGCACTTCAGTCTGGATGTCAAAAACAAATGTATTTGCATCATATATAGATTGAGAACTACTCCACATGTTACTACTATAATAAAGTGAGATCATGACAACGAAACAGTTAGCAATTACAATATATTTTAATAACACTATTCATTGTAATTAAGCAATTTTTACAAATTAAATTTCTAAACTAGAAGTCACGGCATTTGCGAAACGCGTGGAAATTGATCAATTATTATCATGGATAGTGTTATTGATTTTCATCAAGTAACGGATCACTGTATCTATATTCCAATATTAACAATAATGACTAAAACAGTTGTAGTATAGGTCTAATTTCTGAAGGGGTCTGAATAATCTTCTTGAAGAAGTCATTATTTCAGCATTTAGACTTTCATCAAGTTTTTTTCTGGAGTTTTTACTCCAGAAATAATCCTGTTGTTTAATTATTTTTCACTCTTTATTTTTCCAAGCTTCTTCATCTCTATGGATTGGCAGCTCGATAAGTATTATGATAAATATGACTAACAGCTTCAACGAATTTTCTATCACGGTAAATCGCCGAAGCACTATCCAACCTTATTTGATAATTCCAGTATAATATTTTCCTGAAGCAATTTCTCCTCATTTGTAGAATTTGATACACCACATATAATCATAGTTCAATTGGATTTGTCTTTCAAGTTATGTAACTTGGATTTTATTTCTCATTGTTAAGATTTCGTAACGAAGTGGTCTTTTGACTGTTCAGGTTCTTTTCAGTCTGAGAAGAATTATTTTCTCCCATGGCCTATATTTCTTTTGGTACGAAATACTCTCAAAATCATTTCAACAGTTTTTGGCAATCTATTTCTGTCATCCTCTGGAATTTCAAAGTAGAGAATATACGAGATTATTTTTCACCAGTGAAGTGTAGAAGTTGTGCATATTATTTCTTCTCTTCATTTTTTTATCTCTGATGCCTCCAAATAATTTTCAAACCGTGCTCTTCAAGATTTCCAATTCTTTGCACTGGTACCTGTCATGCACAATGGAGTAATTCCCTTGCCATAGTTTCATTTTCCTTTATTCATATTGAGACAGATTAGAAATATAATTATGGTTTATAAAATGAGAGACTGCTCCATGTATTACATGTACCTATATAAATATTTTATAGAGAATATTGATGGAATATTATAACAAACTAGTCAATATGTCAAAAACTAATTTATTCGCGTCATATTCATAATGGAGAATGATTCAGAATAAACTTATCGTACCTCAAGTAAGTTCGAGAACGCAACGGGAGGCAGATATTAAATGTGATTTCAATGGAAAGTATAATAATTTAGAACACAAACACAGATGGCAGACTATATTGTTTCTTGGTGATTGTTTTCAACCTCCTGCGATCAGCAACTAACCATCCTATTTTTTTCAACGGCATGGGGGTCGAGTGTTACATCATTTGAAAGGTCTTTTGTCCCTCTAGTTATAACCTTGGTAATATTTTTTTAATTTGGTTTATTCGTTATTGAGAAATTGAATAAAGAACGTTTCATTTGAAAAAAATACAGAAAATTTGCTGTCGTTCATTTTAATGAGGAAATCAACAACAAAAAATCAGTGGAAACAAAATCAACGATTGAATTGTTCAAAATAACCTCCACCTAGTTTCATATAATGAAACAATCTACTCTCGAAAGCGTTCCGTACATTATTCAAGATGTTCAGAGTCAGCCATCGGCATTCCTGAACAATTCTCTGTCGCAGGTCTTCAAGACTTGTAAGCTTAGTACAGAACACTTTTGACTTCAGGTGTCCTCATACAAAGCTGGCCACTCCACTAGATCCCTTCTACCGCTTCAACGCATTGGAAGACAATCTTCCAAAAACTGTCTCACCCGAACATCAAAATGTGGGGGTGCACCATCCTGCTGAAATGTTATTTCATTTTGTACTCTAAATTGCCATCATTTTCTAAATTTTTGTAATCATAGGATCTACACAGTCTTGTAATATATGCAAGTATGTGTTTGCACTGAGATTACATTCAATGAAGAATGGTCCAACAATATAATTACCAAGAATGCTGGCCCAGACATTCAATTTTTGTAGATTTTGTAATGATCAGGATCATCTTCGTTTTATTTCCGTACTAGCTTTATTTTGAAAGTAGCTGATACACTAGATGCTCTAGCTACTTTTCTGATAGATTGTCGATTCGTATTATAAATTCTTGCAGCAGCTTTAGTACATTCATTATTTCATAATAGATTCCAATAATTTCTATTCTTTCTCCGGTAGAATCAAATATGTTGGAACACAGTCAACAAGGATGACTGAATAATAATTCGTGAAGAAGTGACAGTGATCAAATATCTACTTCAACAAAAACTCTCAGTGCAGAAAAAACTAACATTGTCGTCCATTTCAAAACGTTTACTACTAAATAAATGATTATTACGAATCTAGAAGACCTGCGACAGACATTTTTTCGGGAATTCCGATTTCTGACTCCGGACATCTTCAATAATTTAAGGAACGCTTTCGAAAGTGGACTGTATTATTGTATGGAACTAGAAGGAAGCTATTTTGAACACTTCATTAGTTGATTCTGTTGCCACTGATATTACTTTTGTCGATTTTCTCAATAAAATGAGCGACAGCGAATTTTGTTTTTTCTGGAATGAAATGTTTAACATTCAATTTCTCAATAACGAATTAACCAACTCCTGAAAAAAATACAGAAGTAATAGAGGGACAAGATACCTTTCAAATAATGTATCAGTCAACAACCCATGCCTTGAAAAAAATAGAGATGGGTGGTTGCTGACCGCAAGGGGGTGAAGTTTCGAGTATGATTGCTACATCAGAATTACTCCCCCTATGAATAAAAATTGACGTGTTCTTTAAAATTTTTGATTACAAGTCCGTTTCTGACTTACAGGGGGCGTCAAGTTTTCGTTGGAACACCCTGTGTATAGTAGTAGGTGCCTTTCCCAACTCCACTTTCAGTTCTTGGTAATCATGTATATTTTTGAATATGAATTAAGTTCCTGGTATCATAAAAAAGTTAAGCAGTGGTGAGTAGTCAACCTTCTGTTGATCGTTCATCATGAAACTAGAACGTTCACTCTTATTTATTTCCAGCGACCCCAGCAACATCAACTTCTGTCCCTAAACCTTGTACATGGAGTTTGTCTTACATAGTGTTGAAATCGTGATAGTTCTCCGAAAGGTGACAGGCATGCGAGTTTGAAAATTCCAAGAAATTTCTTTCAGAAATTACTTAACCAATAGAATGTATTTAGCTGGCGTCATTTTTAAACGTTTATTTGTTAATATACTATAAATAAGGACTCAAATAACATAATTTCCATTATTAGGTGGAATTTGATCTGATAGAAACATTTACATGGTTTCACTAGTTTGATGAAAATGAGTATTAGTGTGATTTGCAAACGTACAAGTCATTACAGACTTCTGTGGGTCCGCTGTAGTAACTTCCATCATTATGTTATATGAGTATGTAATATGTCATTGTAATTCATTTTTTCTGGAAACTGAAAAAAGTTTTCGAAAAAAACAATACCTTTGTATCAAATTGACACTTAGTAATGTTACTCCATCCTATTGGCATTGTATTGGTTTTGTTGGTCGTCTTTTATAAAAACTGATGACTTTTTCATTAGTTCTTTTTGATTCTGATTTCAATGATCGCGTACTAAATACAAGGTATAATAACACTTCATCACATCAATTAATTTCATTTACTAGCCAAAATTTATGAAAAATTAAACTTTTCAAAGATAAGTATTTTTTCGGGGTGAATCGAAATTAGTTTTCAGAGAATAAAAAAAACAAAAACATTATAGGACATGAAAATCATATTTACTTTTTCCACGTATTTGTTTATGAAATCCGATGAACACGTCCAAAACAAAAATATTCTGATGGACCTTCCCTTTCATTTTTTTTGTTCTCGCCAGAAGCTGTTACGTGTTCATACTGGCCGATTCTCGTTACATTTCCACTGAAAAAAAAACTTCTACGGATTGCATTACCATCGGAATTTAATTCGAATCGAGATTGGTTAAATCACTCGACATGCAAGTGAAACTTCACATCGCGAAATTTAAAAAGGCAATATCTACGCCAACGTGCGGACGAATGCAGATTGCCGAGTCGGATCATTTAACCGCAGGAATCTCGAAAACTTTCATCCCCTCGCACAATAAAATGTTCCGGGCTGCTTTTCGGCGAATAAGCGGATCCGTATTAACACGATTTCGCGTTGGAGTTTGCCGGAGACGTCCCCTTTCCGAAGATTCTTTTGAAGTTGTGTCCTCTGTGTGACTGCAGGATAGCATTTGTAAGTCTCATTGTGGTTGGTCATCTCTATAACTGTGACTGACATGAAGATGGAATGACACTTTCTGAAGTGATAACTCTTTCTTTCATCGATGATGGAAAAAATATCGTCTGAATAAACTTTCTCAAATCGGAATGAACATTGTGATAAGTTCATGTTAACAAAACGAAAACAAACATGACAATGTATTCATGGTCTTCACTTTTTTGAAAATGGACGTATGATTTTTTATATTCGAGATTCGTCTCTTTCTTTCACCTCTCAAAAAACTATCTAGCGTCATCACAATTGTTTTTACATTATACATTTTATTCTAGGCACGTTTGACTACATTATATTTTCATTAGTTAAAGTGGTGATGGTCACCAATTCAATCAATGAAATTGGTTGAAATTCTTTGCATTCATAAAAAAAAAGTTGTTCAATATATAGTTTTTTTTACACGTTGAAATTTTAATATATTTGTTTCATGAAGTTTTGTTTTCACGTTCGATAATAAAATAACACAGTAGATGATCACATAATTTCTGATTACATCTTTCATGAAAACCATTTCAACAATCTTAGTCCCTGCACTAGTTTATACAAGTCTTGAATGTTTATCACTAAATTACTTGCCTGCTGTGAACCAGTTTATTACATTCACAGAGAATATGGCAAGATCTCTTTGTTCTTTTGTTTTACTGCCTGCAGCTAAGGTCTGCGTTGTACTGCACTATTTTGTTCAGGTGTCCTCTGAATGAGCAATATTCAGTGAGTACTTCTGTCATTATTCTCAGCCGCTTTCTATTCTATTCTTGAAGGTTATTCTGGATGTGTTTCCAGGTGTATTTTTTTATTCGTCTATTATCAACTCATTTTCTTACCATGGATTTTGGTACTCCCACAGCTAGTTTAGGGCTAATATATGGAGATGATTCATGCCAGGAAAACTCATTCTTGTTTTCATCTTTTCTGAATGTATAAAGTGAAACGACTGCAGTTCTCCAGTTTTTTACGTAATTTCCAGACTAGTCTAGGGTTTATCAGTGCAGAATGCAGCCTGACTGTTTGTAAGAACATTGATCGGCTCATATTCTTGAAGAGTCAAATTGATGTTCCTCGCATACTGCAAGAATGTATAGAGACAAAGAGCTGAAATGTATTTTTTCTCTGAAGTTATCTCCAAATTTCAACTCATTTTCATGTTTTACCTGTCTGTATATCAGGTGTTATTTACACCAAAAATATTCTTCACGCTATGTGTCGAAGGTGTACTTCAGAGACATGTGGTGTGATCTGTGCCCAAATTCATTGTTCATTCCTCAACATATTTCAGAATTTCAATTTTTCTGTCTAAATTATTCAGTCTTGCTACCTCATCACGGGGTTTGAAGAAAATGCATTCGAGAGTGTTTAAAAAGCTAACGTTGATGTGGTTTCTGTTGTTTCATTTATATGAAAACAAGCAAGTTTTTGAACTCTGCTCATTCCGATAATAGCGTTACCTTGTTTCATCTTTGACCACTCAACAAAAGAAGTACATGTTATCATAGGTTCAACCATTATTGAGTATGACCAATACATCATTTCTGGTTTTGGGTTCTCATGTCTCTCCATAAGTACGACTGGCCAGCATAAGTGCTACCTTCGGTCTTCCACATAATGATAGAGTATACCAATTTCCCTCTCATTATGCAGCTCATATCGTCGATTCCAATGTTAAAATGAATTCAGTTGGCCTAAGTCGTCTTTTCTCAGCAGAACTTCTCTGGTGTGATATAATGTGCTCTTCGAAGAGTGAGTGGATCGGTATTGACAAGATATTACGGTTGCTGACGTTAACTCTGAGTCGTCCTGTTTTCGGTTTTTGGTATCTGTTGTTTATGTATCTCTCTCAACCTGATACCATTTGTTTTTTGAAGTTGGACATCTCTGACTGACAGAATTCATAAGACTGGAATGATGCAATCAGGAACGTGTATTCCTCAATTCTATTCGATGATAAAAATATTTTGTTTAATCATAACATCCCAAACCAATATATCAATTTTAAGAAAATTGAACTGACTATGACAATGTATTATATCTACTCTTTTGGCAGTGAAAATCTCTGCCATATCATATGAGTCACATGAGTATAATAATATTGATAATAATAATAAAAATAACTTTATTTCACATTTTAACATTTGGACTCATCTTCTAATTACAATTTTTGACACAGAAATAAAGAAAGAAAGAAAACCCTACTGAAATCTTTCACAGATTAGTGCGTAGGGATTTTTATATTTCTCTACTCTTTTTTTTGAAAAATGAATTTATGATAATAAGGCATTTTGAATAAACAATGGATAATATTTTAAATATTTTAAATGGATAATATTTGTTGAAGATATTTGAAGTTCCCAATTTTTTTGTTAAAATAGGTATGATGCAGAATGAGAAAACATTGTTAAGGAACAATAGGTAAGTAACTATGTGACTACTGAATTATTTTATTTTATCTGTTGTATATACTTATACACCTATGCACACACATGAACCTACTCCACACACATATATACACATACATAAGTAACTTACGTTTTTGGGAAAGAAAGTTTTTGGCTTTCTACTACTCCATCTTGATACAAAAAAGAAGGATGAGGGAATCTTCCAAAGAAAGGAAGGAATTAAATCTATACATGGATGTGTAGATCATAAAAAGATGTAACTTTCAGACACAAACTGATAGAAAGTCCTCCTGAAACAGCTACTTCCAAATATGTTTAATTAATTTTGATCAAGGATGGGAGATCTCAATAAATCATTGGTTACTTCAATTTCTCTCTTTTACTGAAGTGATACTTTTTGGTGTCAAACTGACTTCAGTTGAATAAAAAGAATTGCTTAGTTATACCAGAAAGATCCAAGAATAATATTGGCAGTATAAACAATGTTTATACTGCCGAAAAATAATCGCATACCCCGGCATCGATCGGAATGGAATAAAGGGCAACAACTGGAATAAAATAAATCAAGGAGCGTGAAAATAACGGAACTGCCCACTTCAGTATCTAAATCGCAATAAAATAAGCCAGCTTTATATTTATTTAATTTTTTTGGTGGTTATATGGAAAAACAACTATAGTTGAATGTCGCCAACATGTATACACATGTTTTCCTTGAGGTGATGAATGAAGACGATATCATAATTATTTTTATTGCTACCAGAAAGTTCAAACTATATTACTTTCGAGCGAGTGTTATTTTGGTTGTGTCTATCAATATTGGCAATGAAATATCAGATCTTTTGTTTCACAAGAAAACCTTCTCAAAGAAAAACTGGGCAATATAATTTCAATTTGAATACTTTCATATCTTTATACAAATGATAGTGATAAAAACAAACACCTGTATTTTTACAGGTTGCTGATATTTTACCATAAATTGGTAACTATTGGTAAATTGGTAATAAATTAGTCAAGTGACAAATATTTTAAAATTTAATTTTCGTTAAACTTCTAAAAAAGTCCCACTCATTCAACATTATTTATGTTTTCTGATAGAGGCTACAAAAATCAGGAATATTTGGTAGGAGAAACAACATTATTCTGTACATTCAGAAAGATATCAATTATTAGGATAGTGGAAATCTTTCAAGGAAAGGAAGAAAGTAAATGATTTCTACAAACATTCGTTATGGAATTGACTCAGATAGTATCATGAGATTAAGCTATCAATTCATTCATATAATTACGACTCCACGTCACGAATGAGTTGAACCTACTCATGTCATCGATGGCATTCATTGGCTTGTTTTATTCAATTTCATTTGTACATTCGAATTCCTGATTTCATTCATTCAGTGAAAGTAAGAAAGTGAAGAGAAGTGAAATTAATCCAAACTGCACAAGACAAAGAATTTCGGTAATCGAACAGAACAATGGAGTGAAACATTTCAGACAATATGAAGTTAATTCATTATAATATTATAATTCATTATAAAAGTAATCTCTAAACTGAAATCCTTTTTGACTCAGTCTTCTACAAATTACTAATAAGTATCTAATTAACAGACAATATAATGTATCCAACAATAGAAAATCTTGGTGATTGGATTACAAGAAAACTAATATACAGTGTGTCCAATATAAGGATCCTAAGCATGGGAATCTCAGTACCTGTTGGAGATACAGCTTAGGTTGAATTAGGAAAAAGTTGTGTTCTTTAAAGCTTATTTACATGCC
>WOGJ01210068.1:0-16916 GCA_015342185.1 Leptinotarsa juncta | reverse complement strand
GATAATTGTCCAATCGGTAACAAGGCATGAGCTATAACGCTTGATGAGTGGACCAATATTTTGTGTACTGTATAGGCGACAGTTTGCCAGAGGCTTGGCTCATTTATGTACATTTCTGCTCTACTCTTGGCGAAGCTTGAAAATCATTCTAAGTTTATTTTAAAGCCAGATGACGAAACCTCCAATATTGTTTTGAATCTTTTTGATTAATTCTATGTCGATGCTGCCTGTTATTGAAGCTACTTCTTCAACGTTCTGGAAAAATCTTCGGGAAGTGTTACCGTTATTATTGTTGCCATACCCAGCCTTAGGAATATCCAAGAGTAGTCCCAACTTATCATTTAAATCTTTTTGAATATGTTCCTTTGGATTTTGAATATTTTCTTTATCATTTTTGTCGGTTACGTGACTCTTGTACACTTTACCACGTAGTAAAATGTCACCATCAAGCCATTCGTGGTCTTTTTCTAATAAACGACTTTCTGTACTATTACAAGCTAGCCATTTACGTTTATATACCACTTTTAAAGTCATAATGACTTTTTGTTCATCAATTTTTTCCGGGGGGCACTTGGTTATATCAACCAATTTTTCTTCCAAATCCTGGAGCTTTCTGTCAAGCATTCGCTGTCGACTTGCTCTAACAAGCTCGTGTAGTTTTTTCTTATCATAGATATAACAGAAGGTCCACAATCTGTAACAATTGGTAAAATATCACTTAAAAATCTAATTTTGCGTTCATTTCAACAGAACAATTCTATAAAATGTGAATAATTGTGAATGATTTTGCTTCATAAACTTATTCTAGAAACTTTGAAGTGCCATAAAACGTAAGTATTATTTTGTTGCACTCAGTTGCACATGTTTATTTTATCCACGATTGCTGAAGAATGATGACAAATACAAGTTTTTTTTATACAAATGAATTTACACTCTATATTCGAAAATAAAGCCTATTAAATAAAACACAAATATAACACAAATAAAAATTAATAAATAAGCAAACAAATGAGATTAAAGGGGTTATTTGAAATAAACACATACATAGTGAACAAACGCTAGGTTTCAACTGCTCTCATGGCACAAATAATTGACATACACAGGTAACGATGGTCACAAAGGATGACCCATTTATCTACCTATCTTACTGTCCATTATTGCCTATGACAATTGAAGTTGACAAATTGCATTTATGGCCAGGTTTTAGGTGATTTTACCGCTCTGTGCGACGTTGGCCTGACCATCAACAGCGAACGCAATAGGTCGATGGTTACCAACTTCTTTTGGCCTGAGATTGATGATCTCTGGACATCAGCGACATGTAATATCAACAGGACGGTGCTACGTACCACACAGCTCATGCCACATTGAATATTTTTCACGAGCGATTTGAGGACATGGACATCTCACGTGGAGATGATGTGAACTATCCACCCAGATCGTGCGATTGGACCCAGTTAGAATTTTTCTTGTAGGGTTTTCTTAAGTTGCAAGTATATGCGAATGTGCTACAAACCGGTCGTCAGTGCCAACATAACCCATGCCATCGTTCAAATTGAACCTAATTTATGGAAAATTGGAAGTTTCGGATGCGCGCCACCCAGAGAGTCGTGGCGGACATTTGGACAATGTTATATTTCACACATGATATCATCAATTGGTCTTTGAAACAAATGAAAGATTTATTTGAATTTAAAGGTAAGACGCACTTAATGAAAGGCAGTATATTAAGTGTAGGTAATTTTCAAATTGACACACTGTATAACCTTTTTTGTTCACCATGAAATTATGTATAAATAATGTCTTTTATTTTTCACAGTCACCGTTTTCAGAAATCAATTCAGGGTGGCCCATCGAAAACAAATTGATCTTAGGCCATTGCTGATCTGTAATCGAATAAAAAACCCTTTGTCGTAAAATTGATGTTTATATTGTCTCTACAAGGAATTGAATCTCCTGTAAGTGAGTGAGAATAGTTTTTATGAATGACATTCGCTGTACAAGGAAATTATACAATCGAACATGGTCCTTAATACTTTTTCTATTAATCAATCAACAACTTTTGCCAATAACTCAAGAGTATCGGTTGAAAACTGATGTCCCGATACATCATCCTTAAGTTATTTCCAATTATATTTAGGTAAACGCATTTCAAAAATGCATAAGCAATTGATAATGAAATTATTGTTGGATCATCAGCCAGAGTTTCCACCATCAGTATAAGAACCATTTTTGTAGATAACTTCATGATCTACAAGTTTTGTCATGGCTATATTTTAGTTAAAACTTACCGCTTTCAATGAAAATCTACTAGAAAACCGAAAATTTTCACTTGTATAACTTATTCAGCACACATGGGATCTATGGGGAGAAATTTATTTCTACTGGCGTACCCAAGCTCTCTACCAAATGGAAATTAAAATTAGATGAGAATAACAATTATATTAAGAAAGAAACCCTGAAATAGAATTAGAATAAAACAAAAATCAAGCAAAAAATTAAACAATTGAAATGAAATAAAAACTTAAAGATTTCAAGCCAAGTTACTTCACGACGTTTCAATAGTTAGTATCCACAATCATCTTCGGTTGATGACTGGACTTCCGAGAAATGACTATTAGTAGGTCACTCGAGCGCTGTCACCTATCCCCTCTTCCCTCTCTCCGCTTCACTGGTTCAGCGGGAGATGACCGTTTGGCGGGATTTGACCGTCTTCCGCCTTATTATGGATTTCCATATGTTGCGAATATCTACGCTAGCTTGGCTGAATACATTGTTGGACAACATGCATGCGGCTTCTTTGAATTTCTTCCTAAACCAATGTTCCTCCCTGTGTATGATCTCAGCTTGGGACCACTCAACGTTATGTTGATGGGTCCAAACGTACTCTGCTATTCCCGATTTGTTGATTTTCCTCGCTGTGTGTGTTTCTTATGCTCGGCAAAGCGGAATTGCAATGGCCTCTCAGTTTAACCGATATAGGATATGCTAACACTCACAGGGTATCTGGTAAATGCAATTCTTGGATTCGCAGTCCGCCTTTGGTGGCCTGGTCGTGAGGATGCTACGGATGGTATTTCCGGTTCTGATGTTGTACTTGGACCCAATTACTCTTGTCCTTTCCGACAATCCTGTGATGTAGGGAAGTGCAACCGCTGGTTGTGATGGCTTCTCTTTCTTGCGAGGTTCTTGCTGTCTTTTAGCCAAAGTTTATTCTACTTTCACTTTGCAGAAACAATTCCATTGAAGATCTTTTTTGATGAAGCCTAGTTTCTTCTCGAGACCTTTCTTCGCATCACTGACCCCGAAAGCACTGTCTACTAGAGTCTTGATGATTCCTCTTTTGGTAGTTGACGGTGATTGGATTCGTGATTCCAACGAATCCAACATTAAACATTAGACAATGAAAGTCCGAACTGATGAAATTCACCATGCAACATTGTCAACATTGAACAAAAATATTCGAATGGTCAGCATTTTAGGTTTTCAATTTGTGTACCGTAGGTCAAGTTCTAATGTGGGTCATTATTATTTTTTAACGTTGGACAGTTCTGACTGATTCATACTCAATGACTTGGTGAAAGAAACTTCGAGGAGTTCAGGAGAACCGTCCAATCGACTTACCATTAATTCTTCTATATACCTTCTCAAGGTTATGTTGTAATGTTTTTCGCAGGGATTATTCTGGTAGCCATCTAAATAACGACGACACTTTAAATTTTCTTAATATGGGGTTAATAATTTTAATTAGTATACACAGATTTTGTTGTTTAGACCATAAAAAATAGATATTTTTACTGACTTTACAGAAAACAAGGATGGAATTATTAAGAACTTTCTTCTCTTCCTTTCAAGGTCAGAACAAAGTCAGATTTCTCTATTCCGAAAAATGACAAATGCCAATAGAACCACACTGCAAAAGTCCTACTTACTTTATCAGTACTTATGATGCTTTATGCAATGAGTTGGTTTTCGAACTCTTTTGGGGAAGTATTTCATTTTAAACAAGAGAAAAATTGAATAGGTCCCATTAAACAATTTCTCTTTCAATATGAAATATATTGCCCTCAATGGTTAATCGTAAACAGAAACCGGTAAATAACATCCTCGAGAGATTATTTCACCGTAAATAAATCCTCCCGAAATCAGCGTTAAATTTTCCGCTTCGCCGAGAGTTGTTTCCCACATTCTTACCCCATTCCGTTATGGGCCCATAAATCTCTGAAGTTTCTTTATTAGGTACATCTCACTTTCTCATTTAGTCTCTCCCCCGAACAAAGGCGACAAAGAAGGGTTGCCTCGCTTGATATTTCGTTTAGAACGGGAATTCAATTCGCCGAAATACGTCGGTATATTGATGCGTATTTGTTCACGGGGTTGAGTTATGGAACTGTGGGGTAGGTCATTGAATAAGGGAGAAAGTTCGGATATTTACCCGGAACAGTTGGGTTCTCAGAGCGTTCGGATATTTTACAAAAAACTGTTCAACGAGTTTGGTCAACATCTTGGACTAGATATATACAGGGTGAATCAAAATTTGTTTCAGTTATTCTGAAAGCGAACTAGAATATTGTTATAAATAATGAATTGATATCAACTTCACATACTTTTTCTATCTCTTGTGATAACTATGATACAACATTTTTATTTTTATGATTATTTACCACATTGATGTTTTCTTGACTTTCTGACAATTTGAACGTACAAGTAGCCTACTCAATAGTTGCGTTTTTGCTACAATTTTGATATCAGAATGATCAAAAGAAAATAACTTTTTCCCATTCCGTTTGTACAAACTGTAGAGGAAAAGATTGTCATGCAATTCTGTTACATATGAAAGTGGTTGTATTGTTAATTGTTAGGACCTTTTCCTTCGTGTATGTCTGTGCTCATGTGAAAAGAGTATTTTTTCAGTTTGTATCTAGGAACTTCAATCTAGGAAACACTTCATTGTGAGATTTTCTCTAAACAGTTTTACAAAAACACAATACGTGTTTCGCCATACAACGACTTCCTCAGGCGTGTCTTTACTAACGAAATCTATATATTCAATACTTTATATATATTTTTACAATTCAAAGTACCTAAATTTCGAATACCTGAGTTTTACTTAGCCAATTAATGTTAAAATTGAACCTGAGTTTGCAATGAATGAAACGAACTGAGCTCATGTTTTGAATCTATTTATTTTTAAATATTCTGAAAGATTGAGTTTTAAATTTTCCTCTTCTAAATGTAACACGTCATATTTATGATTGAGCTCATGTTCCTCTGCTAAAAGATGATTTGCAAATGTGGAGTTGGTCTTTCTGTCGAAGAAACTGCTTCTATGTTCTTTCATTCTATGGAAAAAAGTTATACCTGTTTAGCCAATATAAAGTTTTGAGCAAGAGCCACAATTCAACTTATATACTTCTGATCTATCCAACACTGAAGTTTTGTTTTTTATAAATTTACTTCAACTATTATTCGTTGTGTAAGCCACGTCAAAGCACTCTGTTTTTTAAAACGAGCGAAATTATTGGTGATGATAGATGCATGATACATTCATCTTTATAAAGTTTATCATGAATTTAATTACTTTCTTCCCATTCACGAAAAAAGTTTTCCCTGTTTAACGAACATACATAGTTAGCTTAGGTTAGGTTAGGTCCAAAGTGAGTGGGTCTATTCGATCCTTCACCGCAACCCCCAAAGGGTTCTTCTTTACGAGAACGTTTGTTGAGGCTATGGTAAGCAGGAATTCATATTCCTATCCGCTTCAATTCCATGTGGCCGTTCCACACCACCTGCAACTCCGTTCGATGTGTTCGTAGGTTGGTCTGCCGTTGAAGGCCAGTCAAGTCGTACCATTTCTCTGTGTGAAACGAAACCCTAGATATGAAACCTTTTCATCTTTCCGGTGACGGTTATCATTACTAGCTTTTAGTGCCGTTTCATTCGATGGTAGCGCAGGATCATCCCTATGTTGGCTATGTTGCTCATGCCTTGATAAGTTAGCTGAGGAATTCACCTAATACCACGCTCCGCTCATTCAGTGAGGCCAACATAACACGATCACATACCTCGGTACCACCGTTTGAGTGGACTAGAAGCCCACCCATGATCTCAAATTCACCATACCGAATTACTGTTCGTAGCAAGAGCTACGAACGCCGCTTGATATTTTTATTGACTTGAGGTTGGATTCTACAAATATCTCTCCACACAGTTCGATAGCATTCAATTCCGCTTGAAATACAGTCGCATAGGTCAATAGGCAGATTGATATTTCTGTCCTGGTATTGCGACTGAAAACACCTTCATCAAAACCTGTAAGTGGTTTCGATCCATTTATGACCAACAATGATCTGCTCTTAATATTTCCTTATCCCGGATAGTCCAGTTCTCTCTCCCGGGAACAGTATTATGTAAGGCAGTTCGTAATTCAGAGTTGGAGGCATATTGTCAGTGGTCAGTGGTCAGTGTTGTATCTGTAAGCCAAAGAGCTTCGCCTGATCCGTTTTCTGTAAAGCCTTCGGCTACCAGTAAATTGTTCCGTAAGTGATCTGGCAGTCATCATATAAATCCATTGGATTTGTTTGGGACCTAAACGTTAAGTTTTATCACAAATCCTTCGTCATATCCATAGGGTCAGTCTGGCTTTGTGCGAAACTTTTTCCAAGTCAACGTTCCAAGAGAGTTTTTATCAAAGATAATGCCAAGATATCTTACCTCCGTTTTAAATGAATTGACCTCACCATTGAGGAAAAGTGGTGTTAAATCGTCCAATGTTCCCCTCCTAGTGAAAGGAATTGCCACAGTTTTTCTCTGGTTGACAGACACCTGCTCCCTCTGATACCAACTGTGAACAACGTTCATCGTACTTTGGAGGATATTACAAGCTACTCTTCCCGACGTAAACCTTACCAGGATGACAGGCTTGTAGATCTACTACTCTACTATCGAAGGCATCAAGCAGAATATCCATCAGGAACGACCACAAGTTTGAGGGCAGCACCTGGTGACTTTGAACCTAATGTCCTCAGCTTGAAGAGTCGTAGTTGCAGTTCTATTTACTAGCATGACATAGATCCAGCCAGTTATGGCCGATTCTATGCATTTTTCAGCCAGGTATGATCCTATAGATTTAGGTAGTGCATTGTCAATTGCTCCTTCAATGTCAAGAAATACAGCAACCGCAATCTTCTTGTTGTTAAGTGATTAGAAAATTTCCTCTACAAGGTTGTTTAATGCTAAATATGTCGAATTGGCGGTTTGTATGCATACTGGTGGTTATTCAGGGGCGCTGCATATAAAGACACCTTCCTGATGTGTCCGTCCAGTGTCCTCTCAAATCCTTTCAACAGGAAGCATGGGCTGATTTATCCTACCGATTTAGGGTGTGGGTCTTTCCGACCCACTTTAGGTATAGATACCATCCTTGTGTCAACCAACTTGGTGGTATATAGTTCCACGTCAGACTAGCACTATATAATTTTATGAGAATGGGTAAGAAGAGCTGGAATATACCATCCTCTTCAGGAAATTTGAAAGGCTGAAACGACTTGATAGCCCATTCAACTGCAGGGGCTGTGAGAAACTTTTTGGCGACTTTCCAATCGTTCTTTTTAGGTCACTTAGCCCCCACAACAGTCAGATTTACAGGAAAGAGGTTTTTTATCAAAAGCTCCAACGTTTTTTTTCTAGAGGTCGTGAATGTTCCATCGGGTAGTTCCAGCGACCCAATTTTAGCAGTCGGCTCTCTGGAGAGAATTTTGTGAACTCTTGTGCTTTGGGTTAAACCAGAGATACTCTCACAGAATTTTCTCCAAGACTTTCGTTTTGCCTTTCTAATTTCCTTGTTGTATATCGTTAGAGTAGTTTTATAAAGTTCCCAGTTACCCGAGTCTTTATCTCGATTGAATAACCGTTGAACTTCATTTCTTTTTTTCCAAGGCGCTTTTGGTCCATCAAGAAGAGTTATGGTTACCTCTTTTAATCCTCAGTGGGCAGTTCTCATGATAGGATAAGATCACCGCTTGGCCAAATTGCTCTGCTACTGTATCCATACTATCACAACTCTGAATAGATATGAATCCGTCTTCAAAGTGCGATTGGAATGCGTTTTTATACCACTCTAATCAAGAGATTTTGAGTCACGATATTCCACTACTGATCTTAGACCTGTTTCTCCAAATACAAATTAAATTTTCTTCAGGTTGTAGAAAGTGTAAATCCCCAAAAAAGTTGATAAAAACCTGTTTTCACAAATAATGACTTTCGTTCAATTTTTGTATTATTACGCATTTTATTGATTTCTTACATTGTAAAATATTTCCGTGAAATAACGAACTTGTATCCCTTGTATAGGTACTTTTATCCAAAAATAATGTTTTCCTACTGAGAAATAAAATAGTTCAAAGGAATCATCAAACCTAAGAAAAATATTTATATTGTCAAACAAATAATAATTCCACTTTATTATTTTCAAAACGGTTGTCAAACACGGTTAACATGACTCCCTAAAAAAACAAAGTCCGTCGGCTATCGAGCTTTCGACCTTACTGATTCAATTTAATGACCGGCACATGTTTCGCCATCAGATTCTTGATTTATCTTTTCTCTTTTCCCCCTTACCAAATGTTTATTCTGCTATAAAAAGTTTTGAATCGAACAGAGCAATCAATACAAATTTTTTCGCTTACTCGTATATTCGCCACTTTCAGGAAATTAAGGCCATACTTTTCCAAATGAACTCGACAGAAGTATTTAGTGCGTGTTAGACAATGGATGGTGTGGTTAAAGCTCTTATAATGAATTTCATAGACTGTCGATGAACAGTTGCTATGAGATCATATCCTTTTTGACACGGCCATCCTCACCAACAGAAAGATTCAACCCTTCTGCTTTCCAAAAAAACTTTTTATAGATTTTTCTTGAAGATGATAACTTGTGTTATAAGAGTACAATTCCGTCCTGCTGATCACCCGAAGATATATATTTACAAAAAGGTTCTTACTCACTGATGGTGAGGATGTATTTTTACTTTGAAATTTGTGTACATTTTTATCAATAACAAGCAAAATATTCGTTTACACTGAGGTGATTAATATGTAACTTTCTATTGAGGTAGTTTCCCGAATGTAATATAAATTACATTTCCAGGAACAATCTTTTACATTCGTTTCTTTTCAATTGTTGGAATTTTTATTGAATTCTAGTCTATTAGATATATGACCCTCTTTAAATAAATAATTACTAATAGCACATCTCTCAGGATATACCTAGTATACTATTTTTTTATGAGAAATAATCCTATCTTTGAATAGTCTTGATGTTTCACCAATATATTCACTTTTACAATTTTGGTATACATGGAAATGAGACTAACTTTGATTGAAAATTTATAGGACTTCTAAAAAAATCGTTAAAATATTTAAAAAATCAATTTTTACATTTCCCTTTTTGAAAATTCTGCATAACTTAGGTGTCACACCATTGATGTAAGGGTAAGGTAAAGGAGAGAACGAAATATGATCTTGAGATGGATTAGTCTCATTTGTATTATCATTAGACTGAAAAGGAGTTTGATCCAACTGGTTATCATTAATATTAACATGAAGGTCAAAGGTAGACGTACTAAATAATATCTTCTTTAACAGAGGATCTGGATAAGAGTTATTGATGAATAAATTGAAATGAGATATTAAGGTTTTTTAAATGAAATGAAGTGAATCTGGAGAATGCGATTTTTCGTTTATTTGAAGAAATTGATTATCGTCGACTGTTTGTGATATGACCTGTAGTTAAGGAACCTAACAGAACGGATAGTTTTACGATACCAATCAATGGTGATAATTTTCTCCGGTGTTCTGATGAACTTAGTATCACGGAAAGGAGCTGAATTTTCAAAAATTCAAATAAATAAATTGTTTTCAAAACTTTAAGATGTAAGTCCTATAATTTCCAATAAAAATTGGTCTACTCAATTCTATGTATAAACTGTAGAAGTGGATACATTGGTCAAACATCAAGACTACTGAAAGAAAAATATTTCTAACAATTATTCCTGAGACATGTGCTCTTAGTAATCATGTATTCAAAGGAGGTCGTATAATGGGGATACATTTCAACACAAATTTTAACAATTGAAAAAACGAATCTTAAATAGTGTTCGTGGAGATTTATATTACAATCAGAAAACTGCCTTAATAGAAGGTCAGATATTAACCACCTCATTGAAATCTATGCCTTTTTGTTTGATATTGATATAAGAATATACACCAATTTCAAAGTGAACATAATTCTGAAACTCCACTAAAATAAATTGATAACTTTTACTTCTTCACAATTTCAATAATTGAAAACATAATTTTGCACTTATATAGGGTATTACTTTCAGATCTGAGTGTCATTCGCCACTAAATATTTTCCTCGAGAAAATAATAAGTTTCTCTTCACGGAACTGATAATTTTGTATTTCTATCAATTAAATTCAAAGTTTAATAGATGACATTTGCGTTTTCTCATTGTTAGGCATACATTTACAGTAGATGTTTCTCATCACACTTGCACCAGAACTATTCCAATTGTTCCATAGTTTAAACATGAAAAACATATTCTCTAACTGAATTCCATGACAGATGTTATTGTCATGTTTCTTGTCTCATTCTCTTTTTGGTATCTAGCACATGGTCTTCTGGTAAATTATGTTTTAAAACAAATATCAATGTTTCATCATGAAAAAATAAGGAATCCTTGTGCCTTAATGAGGATTCCAGCTTTTTTAATGTACTGACTTTTTGTTTTGATTATATTGGCATGTATTATTTTTATAAATTTCACATGTTTTTGACACGGCCATACTCACCAACGGTAAGTATGTAAATTTTTGTAAATTTCAAAAATTTTACTATTATCATATAACTTTAAGTAGTTTTTCCTTGAAGTTAATGAAGAATTTTATCGAAATATTGGAATAAATATTGTTATAAGAGTAAACTTCCTTTCATCTGATCACCAATAAAACTTATTTATTATTATTATACCTTATGTTGTTTAAAATATGTTTTTACGTTAACCAGCTGTCGCACCCCTACAAACAACAACCCTCAGAAGTCGAAACTGGTGCGAGATGAGGACTAACGAAGGCTTACCTTTTAATTAATTATAATAAAAAAATCAGCCAGATTAAATTTTATCAACAGTAAAAAAATAATAGTCTTATATTTCTATAGACTAGCAAATCTGGACAAATATACTGTAATTCTATGCAGAAAAATCCAATAGTGCCCTCTACCTGTTTCACTAATTATTTGCTTTCTGGAAGAGTACAAAACATTAATTCCGTGAATACATTCAATAATTTTCATGTACAAATTCTCCTTACTTCAATAGATTTCCGAATGTTATTGAGGAAATCCCTGGAATATTGCCATCATATTATTAATCCACTACCTGTAGACGGTGCATCATTTTATAATTTGCAAAGATTACGAGAAAGTACGTCCCCCATTCGAAGGTACCTCTGGGTCTGAGCTCAAACCAGCATTTTTAATTATTTCTGAATAGAAAAATTAATTTTTCTAGATAGTTACGACGCCCCCGTATTTTAATGCCGTCAAAGTGAGTTCTACGCTTTCTAATAGTTTCGATGTCTCTCGACATCGCAATGTATGAGGCAAACACAGCGGGTTGAAAGTACAGGACCGGTGTTAGGTGAAAAAACAATCTGAATAAAATACTAGACATAAAAACTGATAAAAAATTAATATTGTTTGACAAGAGAGTAAATCACGGAAATTATTAATTATAGTTGCTCCGAGTCATGGGGGATGGAAAAGGGTAAATTTCAAGAGAGAAAACTACAATAGTTAGGAGTGACAGTTGAAAATATTAAAACCTGAAACTTTTCATATGAACAATTTTTTCACATAACCCGGAATTTTACGAGAAAAATCGAAAGACTCGTCGTTTTAGTTTTCGACTGGTTTTTCCCACAAAAAATATTTGGTGTCTTATTAATTGCGTATATTTGCATGTATGTCTGAATTGCAACGACGTCCCATTGAATTTTTTACATTTTTTTTGCATATATTACCTTCCACAATCTGAAAAGAAAACAAAGCTAATCCAATAGAGAATTTGCTGAAGTGTAATGAAAGGCAAACTGAAAAGTTCACCATGTATATCAAAATAGAATACAGCTATTCACAATTGAGGCGAAAAATCTCACGTGAATTTTAGATTTTAAAAATAAAAAAAAATTGTTTTCTGAAACGTCGACCACTAAAGAAAGCTAAGTATAGAAATTTATTTACTGACTAATTGGAATCTTCAATGGTTCATATTACGCAGTAACTTTTCAGGGTGTACTTTTCAGTTTGCTCTTTGGTACACTTCAGCAGATTCCCTATTGGCATAGCTTTGTTTACTAGCCAGATTGTGGAATAATTTATACCCTAAAAACAATAAGAAATTTCGAGTCCTCCACAAAAAATGTTTTTCAAAGAATCTCACTGAAGTTCCATTCTTCGAAGACTAGATTGCGGTGACCCTGGGAAGCTGGTGCCGAAGAAATATTTGGTAATGACCAGGAAAAATCTACGCCTAATAGTAGAATTTCTGACTGGTCACTGTCAACTAAGGAAACACCTCCATAATATGGGGCTGGTGGACACACCTTTATGTAGGATGTGTGGACAGGAAGATGAGACTGTCAAGCATGTCCTATGCCAGATTGTGTGTTCGGCGAGTCTCGGCCTACACCTGCCGATATAAAGGAGATGTCTCCCAGTGACCTGTCCACCTTCCTGGAACGGACAGGACGGACGATGACCTAGGAGGACAACTCCTCGGGAGGATGTACAATAGGTCACATGTGGCCTAAGTACTGTGGGCCACTAAAGAAAGCTAAGTATAGAAATGTATTTACTGACTAATTGGAATCTTCAGTGGTTCATATTACGCAGTAACTTTTCAGGGTGTACTTTTCAGTTTGCTGTTTGGTACACTTCAGTAGATTCCCTATTGGTATAACTTCGTTTACTAGCCAGATTGTGGAATAATTTCTACCCTAAAAACAATAAGAAATTTCGAGTCCTCCACAAAAAATGTCAAAAAATAATGTACAAAACATGTATCAATACTTTTTTTCCTATGAGCTACCGTTTTTGGGATATAACGATTCAAAAAGTTGTAAAAGTTTAAATCGTTATAATATGCACACCTTTTCACGCCTCCCATAAGGTAGTGTACTTAGCGCGTTTTTTTTAACGTGGTTTCCCCAGTAAACCTATTCCACGGGTCAGGTGTGATCCTTTCAAATTCTTCTTCTTGTTCTTCTTCTTGATCGTATTGTTCTTGTTCGTCTTGTTCTTCTTCCTGTTCTTGTTCTTCTTCATCTACATACTAAGCACTCATACTAAGAGAACAAAACATTCTGGCATTTTTTTCTAACCACATTTAGCACTTCACCCCTTTTCGCAGTTGAAAAAAATTGTTTTCAGCAGTTTTTCCAGCGCAGGTGGAAGTAAAAGTTTGGACTGGTTCTAATGAATTGTTGATCAACTTCCAACCCCAGTCTGTAGGGTCTAGCTGATAACGAATCCACACTTGAACGTGGTAATATACCTGAAAAAGATGTTGGTGAGCAACAACTGAGGTTGGAGGAAGACAAGGGAATTGTACTTGTTTTTTACTTTTGGTATTTTTAACGAAACATGCATATCTATATATCTAATCAGGTAGTTTTTTTAGGAACTCCTTGTCGAGTTGAATTACTATTTTTAAAAACTTCAGCACATTAAACTAAATTTGGGTTTTTAATCATTTTGAAAACTGCTATTTTACCCCTCTTGTAAAATGCAGATGTATCACAACCAGTTATTGCGTGTAAAAATAGTACATGATTTTGACACTTTGCAAAAGTAGACAAAATTTTTGATGAATATATTTCCGATTGATGTTGAGCTTTTTCTGGTTTGAGAAAGAATTTTTTTTCAGTTCGAGTTCAAGCAGTGAGTAATACGAGTAAGTCTACGTCTTCACCAACAACAACGGTTGTATTTGTCAAATTGAATTGCTCTATGGCAGTTTCAATTATCAATACTTCAGCATCATTATTAGCTTGTACCAGTATATTTTCAGAGGTAAATTTTTCTTTCAACATTATAATGAACCGAGTCTGGTTGTGAGAATTTGTAAGAATTTTTTGTTAGCTGGTTGGAACTGTCATATTTCCATCAAATGAAATATCAATTGATGTAGAAGTTGCTAAAGTTCGACGACGTTGTTCTGCAGCTTTGGTATTATAGCCATCAAATACGACAGTAGCTTTGGAACCAAAATGTCGACGTACATGCTGTACGTATTTTCATTTTACCTGATCCGTCCGTCCGTCCGGACGATGAAAAAATATTTAAACATATATTACAACTACAGAGATGTATATACGTGGCGTTCTCATGCATATTATGACGATTACAACTTTTACAACTTTTTGAATCGTTTTATCTCAGAAACGGTGGCTCGTAGAAAAAAAAATATTGATACATTTTTGTAGATAATTTTATGATCTACAATTTTTATCTGAAGTATTTTCATAACAACACTTACCGTTTTGCTGAAAATCGCGAATCAATTTTTCTTTCATACAGGGGAAAGATGGGGAACTTTAAAATTTTATTTTTAATCATATTTGAATTAATCTCACAGATTTTCAGCTTGGTGGGAATTTAGGTAGCTTTACTCTTATTTTTTGGTCTGATTTGACCGGACTAGAAGTTGAAATTTCAAGATCGAAGTCAATATTTCATGTATAAGCAAGTTTAACTCTCCGTTACACGCGCATTCTTCTGAAACAATAGTGCTCGAGCGGTATCTCTTAGATATATCGTGCGACAACCCTTGGAAGTGGAAACTTATACGAACTGAGAATTAACGGGATTGGACTATAGGCAGTGAACATTGATTGTACCACAGTTGGAAAACGTTCACATAGTGGTCTATTGAATGAGAGGAATGTACCACATACGTTAACAACCGCCTGACCTAAATAAAAATGGAACTAGAATTTTTATCGCCATACTTCGAGATACATAAAATAAGAATACTGCAGATAAAGGTCAAAGCCATCAAGTTTGCAAAATTGTGACTTAAGTATTTGTTAGAAGAATACCACAATTTTAGTTTTCCCTTTCAGAACAGTGCTACGTTTTCGATGTTTTCGGTAGCATTAAGCATTGAAAAAAACATCAGTTTTTTTACGCTGCCGCAGACATTTTGTACCGACATTGTAATCTTGGTCACGCTGTTTGTGAGGGGTAGACATTACCTCATATGTACAGACATTTACTAGAACTGTATAACAAGAATCATTTGATATTCAAAATGAAGCACTAATGTCGATAGTTCTGTCAAATACAGATCCTGAGCATTCAAACGGGAAAGAAGAGTTACAAACACGATCTATGTTGAACTATTGAAGTTGAAATTTCGAATTTGAAGTTGATGTTTTTAACTTAGACGCAAACTTCCAAGTTTGAGCGAAATTTTCGAATTTAAAGTTGAAATTCCGAGTTCAAAATTGAAATTTCGACTCATGAAGTCAAAACTACTTGTTGCCAGAGAGCATTAACAACCTCGATATACATGATGTTCGAAATCGGCGTTCTACCTTCTGGCTTGAGCCGGTCCTGTGAGCACAGCGGGTCGAAGGGGTGTGCCTACAAGTGTTTGATTTTCGGTTTTCGCCAAAAACAAGAATCCAACGTGACAGAGAATGGCACATCGGCCTTCGTGAGTGGCATGCGGTGCCGTGAAAGATTAAGGGCACAAAGGAGCCAGCCAAAAGAAATTGTTTGGCGTCTCCGTGTCCATGTGCAAAAGGCGGAGGTTGAACAGCCTGCCGAAATGCGTCATTTGAGACGATGTGACTGAACAGGTATACGGGGTCGGCCAAAATAATGTTGTCTAGAAGCTGGAAAGATCATTCACACAGTGTGTGTCACACACAAAACAAAGCCAATACTCATAAAAAATAATCTTATGGTGTTGTTATAGATGCACAAAACTATACATCAATGCCTTAAAAATATATCAAGGATCAGGAGCCGCACTATTTGGACACAGTATTTCTCTTCAATTCAAATTACCTACTTTCAGTACCATATTCGCTGATAGACCAGGGTCGATAATTTTTGAAACAAAAAAAAAATAACAATTGGATGAAACCCATTAGAAAAGGAGGGGAATACGATAAAAATGAAGAAAAATTAAATTACGGGTAATCTGAGTTCGGGAAGTGGGAGGGGGGTGACTTTTTAAGGGTAAAAGCTGGTTTATCTTGATTTCCGGCAAAGCTATAAGTCCTATGGAAAAAAGTTGAACGGCAAATAAGTAAGTAATAAAAAGATCTACAACTTTTGTATTTACAATTTTTTCACATGACCTCAAAATTTATTTGAAAAATTCAAATAACCAAGTTTTTGGTTTTCAATTTCTATTTAAAAAAAAATCTATACGAAATTTGGTGAAAACTCATCTTTTTATGTCCCAAACACACTATAATTTATACGATTTAAAATATTTATTTTTGCATCTTCTTTTGACTCAATATCAAAAAAGCTCCCTAATTCTTTTTTTGAAAAAGTAGGTGTGTTTTTTGTTCGTTGATATCTCTACTTTCTGATGGTATGAAAAAATTTATTTACTATAGTAAATGTTCTCCGAAAATGCTGTTACAAAATATCTAACGCCGTCGCTGACCCAATTCCAGGAAGAGACTTCTACCTGAACAGTACGTCACACGCACGTTGCCCCTAGGCGATTAACTGGAAAATTATAGAAAAGGGAATTCTAACGATTTATCTAGAAATTCGAGATAAATCGATCGTAGTATATAACCAGCTAGCTCCTTCGGCAGAGATCATTAT
>WOGJ01209867.1:0-12774 GCA_015342185.1 Leptinotarsa juncta | reverse complement strand
CAATATCAATATTAAATAGTTCACCTTAAATTAGTTTAAGCTATTACTTCTGTCGGGCGTCCCGAGACGCACAAGTTTTTGTGAGGATCAAATCTCGCAAATGCTCTTTTCAATTTTCACCTACTCACTTTCATATTCTTTATTAGTTAAAATTTGTCTCTTGAAACCAATTTTAATTAAATCAACCATGACTCATTTTCTTGAAAGTTTCTTCAACGTTTTTTTCATACACTACACCTAACGATTTGATCTTCACAAACTTTATTCTCAAAAAATATATCACTACATATTTCGTTATCACAGTAGCTTTTTCATAGTGAATGATACTAAAAGTGAATTCTATTATATATTCTAATTTTTATATACCTACCACACATAATCATAAGTGACAGATACTTCCTCATTAAGAATATGTAAATTGAATTGTGGTATATATTGGTCAAATTGGTAGAACCTTCAGGAATCGCATCCAATTCCAATTCCTATACGAGGAATATAAATCTCAAGTTCAACTTAACTCAAAAATCATGATAGATACTACGAATAAATATAATGTTAGTTTTCTTTTGAATAAGCCATTATCACCATCTATTCATAGTTCTGAGAAATGAAATGTCACATTGAACGTGTAAATTTGAGAGAATCACTTCATCAATGATTTGATGAACAAGTCTAAAAGAAATTGTTCATCATCCCACAAATGATAATATCTATATCTATACTCATCCGAGTATACCAGATGACACCGCCTTTTATGCAGTTAAATGGTTGTATCCACAATCTTTCCAAGAATTTTTATTTTTGGTTATTGCTGTTCCAGCTGTAAAGGAATCCACCCAGTTGAAGATGATGGCTGATTCTGTGTAAACCAATAAGTATAAGTACGAAAAATTGTGAATGTTCATCTAGTACGTGAATATTTGATAGATCTATACTTCTTACTGTTAGCCATAGATTTCAAAAATAATAAATGAATATGTGAAATTAAAATCTGCTGATTGATTTTGGAAATGGATATTTTTAGAGACTTGTTTGTCCCATCATCATTGGCGTCGTTTCTAATTAAAATATAAAAAAAGGATTATTTCTGACTTCTAGCAAAAACATAACCTTCACAAAGAAGTAGTACAGCAAAATTTATCAACAGATGAGTTCCTAGGAGAAAATAGTTATTTATATATTCTATTAGCACGATTCTTATTACTGCAATGATGAAAATTCTCACGTTATTCGTGAAAGGTAATTCCAGGATGGAAGACAACTTAATGGGTATATGCCAGCAACAACAATGTGTTATTATTGAAATGATTTTCGACGAAAATCTTACCGATTGGAAATCGTATTGATTCACGTATTGGATAAGCATTTTCTATAATAAAGTTTATAAAAAATAATCAGATTTATATTAAAAAAAAAACAAAGAAATACTTCGGTTGATATATAATAATTTGTAAAAAAATCCAATTTCACCATTTTCTTGACCATCTCAACAGTCACCAGATTTGTCGATAGTTACGGTCAAAACCAGTGATGATTGAGAAAACAAGAAAATAGGGATCAATCTGAATTGAAATGATCCTCAATTCTCTCTCGACGTTAAACATTTAAAAAAATATTCTCGAGTGATATACGAGTAGTTCTTTGATTTTTCGAAGCGATTCAAGGCCACATTGTGTTCTGTGCTTAGATATAAATTGAAATTCTCAAGTTTTACGAAAGATTCTGATGATTAATAATGAGGATCTAGGTATAGTTAGAGAAAGGAAAACACATTGAAATAACTGTGTTTCATTACTAAAATCATTACAACAGTATTTCGTGCAGAAGTTGTCGCTATTGAATACTGAATAGGAAAATTGCTCAGGAAGAAGGTTGAAAACAAAACCACCAAGTGGAACTTTATGTATTTCGCCCTCTTTTCCATATACCGTTCATATGGGTAGTATTGAATACCTTCAGTTGAGGACTTTTCTTACATTTCCTCATTGTTTATTCTCAAGAATTCTAAGTATTCAATTAATTCTGTGGTAGCCTCCTCGTATTTTTTCCAATGCCAGAAAAGATTTGCCTAGATTTTCCTCTTAGGGCAATGAATATTCGCATACAAATAATGAAGCATTTCGTGCTGAAATCTGTTAAAAATCACAAAATAGATAACTTTTGTTGAGAAACAAATAAACAAACAAATATAATATTTGCACACCTTAGGTCTGCGATCCCTGCCTTCCTTCATCAAAAACAATCCGGTATAATCAGTACCAGAAATCTCAAATGTACACTCATAGGAGAAACCATATTTGATTTAGTGAACTTTGAGCAAACAACAGATATCATCCCATGGACGAACAAAATTTTTCTCTAACGCAAGCTAATAACTGTTAAGGACTGTATGGCCTCAACCAATCGAACACATAAGGTAGACTTGATCCAAGTGAACAACCTGGTCATAGGCGTATTTACCTACCAAGCGTGTAGAAACTAGTGTTCTACATTATTCTAACTGTGGAATTTTCAATTATTTGGATTTGGCACAGAAAAGATGAACAAACCCTTCACCATCTTCACCATCTTTCTTTTCCGATCTAACATTAATAAAATCCACATGCTTGAACAGAACTATACCAAAATGCGGTTCAAAGTTTCAAAATTTCCAATGAATTTTCATTATACCACGACTACCAATATTTTACTTGTTTGGGTATACCTCTAGTTACATTGTAGAAAGTGTTGCGTACATTTGTCGTTCGCAAAAATGGGAGATTGATTATCTGTCAGAAAAAAGTTACGGTTTGAAATTATGATATAAAATAGAGCATAATTGAATACTTTTGAAATACCTATATGAATTACTGGTTCATTGCAGTATTCTTCAGAAAGACATTTCATCTGATTTGACTACTGATTGGAGTCGGATATCTAGTATTTTATAAAATGAGGAATATGCAATACCAATGAAATACAAATGTCCTATGTATAATAAACGTAGGACGAAGTATTACAGAATGAAAACAAAAACTGTTCAAAAATTGGGAGTTTCAAAATAGAAAAACTGACATTGAAAGCATTCATTTCTTTCCAAACCACATACCACAACGATAAAATGAAATTTTCTTCCGAACAATGAAAATCAAGATGGAGGAATGAGAAAAAAATGTACAAGAATATTTGTTATATCGAGTGGGTGGCGTTCCTTATCCGGGTGTAATATTTCTTACCGGTCATAGTCTCATAAGTGTATCAATTTATTGGCAAATGAAAGAGGTAAATTCGATTCACGAGATAGTGAGGTATTTCCTGTATGTATCGGTATGCAAATGCGATTGATTTTATTACTAGAATGAAGACTATGAGGTGATCAGCTTGACCTTACTTTATGCAGTATTCGAAGAGACTGCACTCCAGTCGTCAGTTCATAAGCACGAAGAAATAATTGTAACTGCTGAAGCAGATATAATGGGATCATTTGAAATAAGGAATGTTCTTTTCTGTAAGAACCGTAATAATTTTTACTTTCATTCTACAGAACTCCTGGATAAATTTACAAATAGGTTTTTAGGGGATGTGAGTATATTTATATATTGAAGGAAAAATAATAGGAAACAATTAATACGAAATCTACGAAAAATGTGTACCATGAGAAGATATCACTCTCTCTGTTAAAATCTTGAGAAAACATGATCAAACCAGTACTTCTATACTGAAAATTCTATAAAATCTAATAAATGAATACTAGACAATAAAATAAACTTACATGGATCGTTCAGTGTCTCAAATAGTACAGCAGTAGGCATGAAAACACTTTTAATGGAAAAGGGCGAACAAGTGGAGGATATGTAAGCTGAAGAATTTTATCTTCAACTTATTTCTTATATTGAATTTTAAATTTTTTTCTATTGAGTGCAACGAATTTGGTACTTGATATGCTGTCATGCTGCAGAACTTCAAAGTGCAAAGGTGCAAATGTTGTTTGATTCTCAATGATTCGATTTATTTGTTGATAATATAACGTTCAATAAAAAATGATTACCTACATTGAAAGCACCTAAAATACAGTTGAAGAACAAAACTGAAAAATAATGTTTATTGTGCATAAATCTGAGCCACCTCAAAGGTTACTTCTCTCCTCTTCTGTTTAAAATCTGTGTTTCCGAACGACAACTCTCAGAAGTTGAGAAACTTATGCGAGCGAAGGACTAACGAGGTGTCACCTTTTAATGTGTGATTCCTAACATAGGAGATAATAAAAACATTTCCGCTCAAAATATATTTTGGTGAAATGGGAGTGTCGCTCACTTGTAGTGGGCATCACACAGCATTTCACCAATGATGCCCACTGATAGCAGCTTCCAATTTATCTCTTAACGCTCAAATTGTGTATATCAGATATGTATATTACAAATACTTGCTACTTTGACCCCGTTATATTCGATATGAATTCTTTTTCACAGCAGCAAATCAAAAAAATTGAGTTTCTCAAGTGGGTGAAATTTGGAAAAATCAGATTTATTGGAGAAAACCTATTACTTTTGGGAAAAATAATTTCGACAAAAATTGAGATATCAGTTATATATAGAGTTCTTCAACTTCTGTTATTGAATGCATCCATAACAATGGATTACCAATGGGGTCGCCACTATCACCAATCATAACCAACAGAGCCGACGAAGATCATAATAAGCTCAGAGACTGATTGAGCTATGTCGACGACGCTTTCTTAGTATGAAAACATGTGGAATAAGTCTTTGAATTTCTGCAACATCATGGGATGATCTTCCAGTAAATGAAGAATGTAGACCAAATTTCAAAATGAATTGCCGTTACAAATGTGAAGCTGAGATTATTGATACAGAGTAACAAAAGAAACATTAGCAAAAACTTTTAATCGAGCGGCGAAATGAACTGAACAAAAAAACCACTCGAAATAATATTATATATTCTAGTTGAAAGAGCCAGTTGAAATTGAGACTATGAAGTGAAATATTATGCAATTGGAACACGTCAAATTTGAATTTCATAGGATCACATTTCTAACATAACAACACATATGTCAAAAATATCAAATTGGAATAATAACATTCTTGGAATGATCTTTCGATTCTGTAACATTTTTGACAATATCACGATAAGGTATGTCAGCAAAAAATTTAAGTTCGTATTTGATTTCGTACAAAAAATTGAAACAAAAAAATACTATCGACTCACAATGGTGTTAGTGAGCTTCTGTTCCCTCCCTCATAATTTGAACAACATCAGGTGTTAGTAGCCTACGCACCTTATAATTTCTCAAGATGAATTATCTACAGTGATTGGCTGCATCTCGTAGACTTTTGATTGCAACGGTTCCAATAAAAAATCCAGTCGACTCAAATCCGGGTATCTAGGTAACCATTCTGTAGAACCTCTCCTTCCAATCCGTCGATTAGATAAGTTATTATCAACTGGTACTACGCAATGAGGAGTCCCATCTTGTTGAAAAATTACCCAAATTCGCAACAGAGGATCTTACTGGATGCCGTTGTTGATGCTTAGCATAGCTTGATCATTCAGAAAATTGAAATATTATTCATTAGGTTCGCTTCCCAAAAATAGGTTACTCGAAATTCTTACCCAAACCGACAGTTTGAGGAGATATTGGTTGTGAATTTGACCTGCCATATCAAAATTTGAATAACTGCAGTTTTCGAAATTCTGACGGCTGATTTGCCCATTTAGATGAAACGTAGAATCATCCAAAGAGCATCTCATGTGTAAGAAAGTTGGATTTTGGTTGACGTGTTTCGACATAATCTCACAAATTTCAACTCTTATCGAAATCATATTCTTTCAATTCATGAATAATTTCAATTTTGTAGGGGTGGCATTTGCGTCGATGAATTGTTTTAAAAACATTTATACTACTCATTCCAATAGAGCAACTACAACATAAATGTCTTCAATATAGACTATTTCTATTTAATGTTGTTTGCTATCAACTTTACCAATTTCCATAAGTTTTTGAAATAATTCCAATAACTGAAAGTGAAAGCGATGAAATCTCTCCCTACGATGACGCCTTCTATGGAATAGAGAAAACACCCAATCCTAGTATATCAAAAATAAATATGAATAAAGTGTACGAGATTAAATTTTTTCTCTGTTATATCGGTGATGCTAGACTGAAGCATTGAACTATTCTGAATAGGACAAACCTGAAAGAAGAGGCAGTAAGAACTGCAGTGAAAAAATCTCATTCGGCCTTGCTGAGCCTTGTTTATCTTTGATATTCGAAGATTGTTTTTTCTGTGGATCCCATAAATGACGTATTAATAAGGAAAATGGCATCGCCTTGTTCCTTCCAGGACAGTTCAGTGGTTCAGCTTAGCACTGATGCTAAGCTGAATAATTTTGACATAAATTTCAACAACTTCAGTGGTAACTGAGTGACTCATCGAACTTATCGTGACTCAAACAAAAAAAAAATTCACCGTGAGTTTTTATTTCTATTATTAAAAGTAAAAATCTGCGTTTCAGATTTCCAGAGTTCCAAACACCATAACTGCAACATTCTTTTTGACTCACGTTTTAACAACCAGGTTGGCGTCTAGGAGATGAAGTAGGCTAATTTCTAACACTGAAACTGGTCTCTACTTATATCTAACAGAATGTACTTTCAGGCAGACATTAATGTTCTGCTTGGACTTACTTGATGTACTTTCAATAGTATCACTCACTTGATAGTTCGTACTGGAATCTCTGGCGTAGAACAAATCTATTGAAAACACTTTTTCAACACCATAACAAAATTACGGACTTTCGACGCGGAGATTATTATGACAGAAATCCCCGATTTGAACATTGCTTATTGTAAAATTGTATGTTCCATTTGAACTTCTAGTTTGTAATGAATGAAAACTTGAGAGTATTTTCTTCAAATTGTTTATAGTTCTGTCAAAATAATTACGGCATAAAGACATCACTAGGTTATTAATTCACTTGAAATTTCTTACATGAAGGTTGTTGTGGGGGGTGACTGGTAAGTGATTATTACGTATAAATTTATCCCCGAAAAAACTAAAGCTGATGTGTCTTACGTTTTTTTCATAGTTCAAATATTAATTGGCTTATTAAGTGTGCCTCGTTTAAAATGTGTTGGATTGAAAAAAAAATATTTCACCTATAGAAAGCTTCCTACATCAACGGATGTCAACAATGGTTGTATCTCATTTTCAAAAAATACATTTCTAAGGTTTCAAAATGATGCCTATAAAAGTCAGTTACGAGTTTATGGCATTCGCGCCAGAGCATACGTTGAAAATGTGGATAGTAATGAACTAAATATTGGTTTTTCTACTATTTCATGAAGAAGAACTTGAAAAATAGTATAATGAGCGGCACTTAACTAAGAAAAAACGCGGATACCGATAACCCCAGACATATTTTTATAACTATGATTGTGTTTGTGATATTAATAGTCAAAAGTCAAACTCACCAATAGAATATCCTTCTCCTACGGTACGAGCTGCGTGGCCAGTCAGCGTTGCAATCGTGAAAATATGTGGATTGATTGCATTTATGGCATCTTCTTTGAACTGAAAACAAACAGAATATTTATTACTTTATTTATTAATTTATTACTTTAAATTATGAATGGACTGACCCTTTACTTGATGATAATTAATAACACTATCTATGCTAATAATTGAACAATTTTCACTAACATTTTTAGCTTCCTTGGTAGAGCAAGCTGCGGTCTCAGCGCGTAGATAATAAAGTGTCTGTGAGATTTGTTTGAACTTTATCATGGATATAACTTTGGAATTATAATTGAAAAATTCAAATTGAAGCGAAAATGTATATGGATTCTGATTTCTTGCATGACAAAATTGTGTTGAAGTGATTTCATTCGACAACTTTCAATAATCCAAAAGTTTTTTCTCAGGTAGCAGATTATATGATTTGACTCGTTGGAGAGATCTTGCAGTATCGAAACAAATAACTTTCCTATATCAGAGGTGTTATCTCTTTCAGAGCGAAAATATAGGACAATTAAGTAAGGCCCATTAATAAGGATTCAATAATTTTTTATTTATTTATTTATTTCGGGTGATAACAGTATTTCACCCGAAGACGATTGTGGATACTAACAATCGAAACGTCGTGATATAACTTGGTTTGAAATCTTAAAATTTTCATTTTTTCATTTTTTGTTAATAATATATTTAATTTTTTAATTTTCAGCTTTTATTAATATTTAAAATTTTATTTGTTTGTTTCAGGGTCACCACGGGCTGCCCTCAAGGTGGGGTACTATCTTTCCTTCTGTGGTCGCCCTGATGGATAATCTTCTTGATGCCCTTGACAGAAGAAAGGTTGATCTGCAAGCTTATGTAGATAAGGGTAGCTTGTAATATCATCCAAAGCACGTTGGAGGTTGTTTACAGTTGGTGCCTGAGTGAGCAGATGTCTGTCAACCCCAGCAAAACTGTGTTAATCTTCTTCAACAAGAGGAGAAAATTGGACGATCTGACGTCAATTTCCCGCAATGGTGAGGTCAGTTCATTTGGAACGGAGATGAAATATCTTGACATTGTCCTTGATAAAAGACTCACCTGGAACGCTCACTTGGAAAAAGTTTTGCACAAAGCCAGACTGTCTCTGTGGACATGTAGAAGGATTTGTGGTAAAACTTGGGGCTTGGCCCCAAACAAATCTATTGCTTGGTGGTCGAAAGCTTTACAAAAAACGGCCCAAGAGAAGCTCTGGCTTACAGAGACAGGCTTGTCTGACTATCACTGGTGCTATCAGTACCATACCGTCAGCGGCCATGGACATCCTTCTAGATCTACATCCTCTCCACATTTTTCTGGAGAGAGAGGCTAAATGCACTGCATGCAGACTTCTACACATTGCCAATTGCCCAAATCCTGAATGCAACAGAATGTTGGTTGACACTGGAAGTCACAGCATTCTGGAAATGACCTCTGACTTTATGCCTCCAACTGTCAACAACGAACTGCCTTATAAAGTACTATTCCCGACTAGAGAGGACTGGATCCTCCGAATGAAGGAAATATTAAGAGCAGATAGTTGTTGGTTCACAAAAGGATCAAAACACCTTCCGATTCTGGTGCAGGTGTTTTCAGTCGCAGATTCAGGACAGAGATATATACCTGCCTATGAACTTATGCGACTATATTTCAAGCGAAAATATACGATATTGAATTGTGTGCGGAGAGATTGGATAAATCTAACCTCACACACAAGTCAATAAAAATATTTTCAGACAGTCAAGGGGCGTTGGAAGCTCTTGGCTCCTATCCAGCAACGTCTAAATTGGTACCAAATTGCCAAAAACGACTCTCCTCAATAGAAAGACTTAACGGATTGTCTCTGGTCTGGATTCCTAGCTACAGTGGCCTGGAAGGTAATGAAGCTGCTGACTCTCATGCAAAGGAGGGAGCTGCAAGCGGCCTCATCGGATCAGAACCTGTCATTGGCATCGCTTTGGGCTTTGCCAGGCAAACATTGAACACCTGGATGGCAAGAAGATTTATGGACTTCTGGCAGAATCTTCCAGGATTGGCTCACTCCAAGGCGTTTATCCACCCTTCGAAGCTTGATACCAAATAGTTGTTGGACTACAGTAGGGATCTAACAGGCCTCCTTACAAGTCACTGTCATTTGAATCATCATATGCAGAGACTGGAACTGTCGGAAGATAGTGTGTGTCGCCTCTGTTTGGAAAATGATAACACAGCAGAGCACACTTTGTGCCTGCCCCGCTGAGAACCGAATCAGAACACTCACCATACAAACTAATCGACATCGTTAATTTGGTCGAGTGTGAATAGGTGTGAGCCACAATAAACCCTTGCAGGTTGCGGTGGAGGGTCGAATAGACCCACTCAATTTGGACCTAACCTAATCTAACTCAATCTCTCCTAAAAATATATTCCTTTCCATTTGAATGAGAGTATTATGTTGAAACATTTATTTGCGAGATTGTTGATTGAAACGTTATCAAGTTTTCAATATGATATCCACTTACTTCCATATAAGGTCAAATTTTTGCCGAACATTGTGAAGTTTGTTATAATGTTTTGCCATTTAGATACTATTCGTTGGTAACGATTTTCTATAAAATTAGATTTCGTAAAAAAATTATTTTTCAAGTGACATCATCTAATCTTGAGACAGTTATATCTTACTACAAATGAAGCTGGTTAAGATTATTTCTGTTTTTAAAGGGTCGGTGCGTCTTCAAATTATTCAAGTTCACTTTACCAGTGATCTTAGAACACGATTTCCTGATGTGAGAGATGTTTATTTTATGTGGTTTTTAGGTTTAAATCTTACTAAATTAATTGGCAAATACTTTGGATATTACACAATACAACATGTTCCTAAACAAGGACTTCCACAGCTTATTGTATTTCATTGGAATTGGTTACTGAATAAACGAGAAATAAGCCTAGAACACGTATTATTTTGAAACCAGAGTTTCAACTTGTTCTGCCACTGAAATATTTTCAACAATGAAAGAGTCTCAAAATCGATAACATGAAATCAATTGAAGAACGATAATTAATTTTGCCAAAATTATTTTCCTACACTTGATAGCGGTAGTTTTGTAAAATGAACGCAACCAATACACTATGAATTTTTTTCTTTTGCATAAAAAAAAGGTTTTATTAAACACGTTATTTTTGCAGTTTGATCATAGATGAGCAATTGGTGATGTTTATACTTCAACATTTCTTCTGTGACTTTATTGAATTACTGAAAGAATTATGTAATGTATGTTTTATATACATTATAAGGAGAAGACACAATAGCAAGAAACTTTATTTGTATTGGATTCCGTTCTTCATAGATGCACACTACCTCATACAAGCAACATCGTTCATCTCGTTTATTACCAGTGAAAACATCTCGATCTCTGTATAGATACGCACATACATCATCATAAAAATTTTCAGCAACTCAACCTTCAACAATAGTTCACTTCGTTTTAACGAACTTTGGCAAATTATTTATTACACGTTTAAAGGTAAGGCCCCCATAAGTTTCAATTTCTGAGGGTTGTCGTTCATAAGAGAGTGACAGATGACGCACTTTGGGAAGCCATGACTTGTCAAGTCACTTTTGTGAGAAAAATTAACACCATCTCAAATTCTGTATTTTCTCTGCGCAAGTTTTTATGTTCGCCTCGCCGGTCATCAACTTCACTTTTTATTCTCTTCAGTTTAATGTCAACTTGCATTGAATTCAGCGATCAATTTTGGTGAAGGTAAACTTTCGCAATGAGGATTTCCTTATGCATTGGCAACTTTGTTCAAAAGAGGAAAATTCAACACGGACTTCCGAACTTTGACAATTGATAACGGCCATCTTGTTGAATTTATATCTGTCAAATTTGTTGTCATTTTTGACCGTCTGTTTTGGTCAAATAACCATGGATAGATACAGCATTAAACAACACGTGCAAATAATAAAATCATTTTATCAAAATTGGTGTTCTGTCCGAGCAACGTACTGAGTGCTTTGCCCATTTGACGGTCGCCCTAATAGTCCTACCAAGAGGAATATTCGCAATGTAATGGATAAATTTGAGTCATTGGTTCAGTAAACGATCGATCAACACCCGAACGTCAATATAACGCAAGATCTGCAGAAATCATCACCGCTGTCTGTGAGAGTGTGCAGGAGAATCCGAGGCAGTTGATTTCGCGTTGCTCACAAGAACTCGTCCTTTCGCAGACCACAACGTGGCGAATTTTACGTCATGACTTGGGCCTGCATCTGCAAAAAATTCAAATGACCCAGGAACTGGAGGTTAACGTCCACAGACAACGTGTGCTTGCTGAATAGGTTCTGGAGCAGTTGGCAACTGACCCTAATTTTCGTCGAAAAATCATCTTCAGCGATGAGACCTATTTCTGGATGACGTGAACAAGATAATTGTCGAATTTGGGAAAAAGTCACTATTTGGGGTTAATTTTGGGCTTGCGGCATGATCCATCCATATTTCGTTGAGAACGACGTTTGCCAGGCCATCACTGTCAACGGCGAGCACTATAGGTCGATTATTACCAAATTTTTTGGCCTGAATTGGATGATCTAGAGTATCTAGACAACAACGACATGTCGTTCAACAGGACGGTGCTACATGCCACAAAGCTCGTGTCACATTAGATATTCTGCACGAGCGATTTGAAGATATGGTTATCTCACGTGTAGGTGATGTGAACTGGCCACAGAGATCATGCGATTTGACCCCGTTAGACTTTTTCTTGTTGTATTTTGCAGACTTTCCAACCTGTCTTACAAGAAAGGGGTTTTTCCTTTTTGTTGCAAAAAAATCTTCCAAATACGTATATACCAATCGCTTTACTATCAGTGATATCAAAAATCATTAAGAAAGTCGTTAGCCACCATATCCTCAAATATTTGGAAGGCTTAAACATTTTGAACGATCATCAATATGGCTTTCGGAAACAAAGATCAACAGGCGACCTTCTATCGTATTGTCACGGAATAACGCAATCGAAAAACATGGAGAATCAAGAGCAATTGCGCTTGATATTTCTAAGGCCTTCAACTGTGCATGGTATGAGGGTTTGCTGGCAAAACTTCGATGTTATGACTTCTCGGCTGATTTTTGTGTATGGCTCTTCAGCTTCCTAAAAGAACGTTTTCTCTCGAAAAAAAAAGATTTGTTACTTCAAAGAAATTTATTTAGTCTAATTTATTTCATCACTTTGATTAAATATCATTCATTTCAAACGACGTGTG
>WOGJ01209797.1:0-15487 GCA_015342185.1 Leptinotarsa juncta | reverse complement strand
CGTGTACGGCCGGACTAAAGCTTCACACCCTCATGAAAAGCTCTATTTTTTATCAGTTGAACATGTTTTAAACCTTCTGACCACTTGGTCACATTACTAGCACTTGCGATTTCGTATTTTGTATGCTCACATTTACCAAAACGACATGGTCATTGTGAATTTAATGTACATTTCCTTATTTGAAATGTTAGTTGAATGCATATTACCTCAACGAGAAGGCAAATGTGCACATTTAAGTACCTGGAAATATGTACATTTGCCGCAATATCTACTTTTACCGTAACAGATATACATTTCCAGAACGTATTGATATGAAAAATAACCATAGGAAATAACTACAAATCAGAACGAGCTCAGTTAACATCTGAGTTCGCATTAGTCGAAAAATGGACTAACTTTTATTGTAAAAATTTTCTCCGTATGAAAGTTTTTTTAATTCCGACCCATTCAACGTAAAAACTATGTATCTGGTGGAAAAAGATGAAAGGAAATTATAGGATTCTGGAACCTATATGGCTGATAATGAAGCAGAGAAGTATATATTTCATTTATCAAAAATTTGCCGAATGCAAAATGAAAGTTTACCTCTATAGGTCTGATTTCAGGTCATGATAGGTTAGGTTAATTTCAGTGGATAGGGTGCAATATTGGTCTGTTGAAAAAATAAGGTGAATTTTAATATTTCGCGGGCTACGGACATTCGATTAGCGATTTTTTTTTATGTCAGTACACACAGTTCACAGTTTCAGTTTCATCTGTGATTGTTGTTGAGATGCATTATAGTTGGAAGCGTTTTGTGTGTTCGGCGATTTTCTACTATCGAAAAAATTGGATCAGAGTATTTGAATCAAACTTTGCGTAAAAAGGAATGAAGTGCTCAAAAACACTTGAAATGTTGACAGTGACATACGGTGATTGTACTCTGAGTCAGAAAAATGTTCACAAGTGGTACAAGCTTTTCACAAAAAGTCGAGAAAATGTGAATGACGACGCTCGACCTGGATGCCCCAGCACATCAACAACCGATGTAAATGTTGGCAAAGTGGAGAGAAATGTTATGGAGAATCGTCGAATCACTATCAGAACAGTTGTTGAGAATACTGACATCGAGAAAGACAGTTACGTTTCGTATATTACTGTGGGGGCAAGAGAGAGAAGTGCGTGTGAGCACACATTTGCGGTCGAGTAGACTCTGAAGAATTAGTAGAAAACTATCATACATTGCCACTAATTTCAGCAGGAATGTGTGAGTCAGTGAATGAGTAAGTCAGTGAGTGAGCCAGTCAGTGAGTAAGTCAGTCAGTGAGCCAGCCAGTCAGTGAGTCAGACTGTCAGTCATTGAGTCAGTCGGCGAATAAGTGAGTGAGTCAGCCAGCGAATCAGTCAATGAGTTAGTCACTCAGTCAGTTAGTGACTCCACCTATCAGTCAGTTTGTGTCCATGAAGTCCATAGGTCAGCCAGTGAGTCAGTCAGTGGGCCAGTCAGTGAGTCAGTCAGTGGGCCAGACAGTCTGTCAGTCGATCGGTCTGTCAGTCAATCTGTCAGTGACTAAGTGGGACAGCTAATGAGTCAGTTGATGAGTCTGACAGTCAGTAAGTCAGACTGTTAGTCATTGATTCAGTCTGCTAGTCAGTGATTCAGATTGTCAGTCAGTGGGTCAATCAGTCAGTAAGTGAGTTAGTATGTCAGCCAGTCAGTGACTTAGCCTGTTATTCAGCCAGTCAGTAAGTCAATCTGTCAGCCAGCCAGTGAGTCAGTCTGTCGATCAGCCAGTCAGTGAGTTATTCAGCGAGCCAGCCAGTGAGTCAGTCCGTCAGTCAGTGAATGAGTCAGACTGCCTGTGAGTCAGTGAGTTACTCAGTAAGTCAGTCGGTGAGTCAGTCAGCCAGTTGGTGAGTCAGTCAGTTATTGAGTCAGTGGTCAGTGTCCCAGTCAGTGACTTAGTCTGTCAGTCAGTCAGTGAGTCAGTTAGAAAGTCAGTAGATCAGTCAGTGAGCCAGTCTGTCAGTCGGTTAGTAAGTCAGTCAGTTAGTCTGTCATTTCATCAGTCAGTGAGTCAGTCTTTCATTCGATCATTCTGTCATTGGTGGGTCAGTTAGTCAGTGAGCCGGTCGGTGAGTCAGTTGGTCAGTCAGTCAATAATGGATCAAAATGTGCAACAACACAAAAATTGTTACTGAATTTAAGGCGCTGGCAGATGTGTATTATATCTGAAGCGAACTACTTTCAAGGGGACAAAGTGGAAATTGATGAATAAATAAATATTTTCTGAGAAAAATCAATTGACCTTATTTTTTAAGAGAAAGCTTATTTATTGAATGGATACTGTGATGAGTGGTTGCTTGCTATCGGATGGTTCATTGCCTCGTGGTTGATGATACCTCCGAGTGAATTGTCTAGTAATTTTTTACTGACAACTGAATCGTATCCAAGTAAAACGATGAAGTATTCAATTTTTCAATATTGTAAAACATCACTATAGCAAAACATTTGACTGGTGACATTTTAGCTGATGATGGAAGTGTGGCCTAGGTGCTGTGCTAGGTGCTCTACAAATACAGAGAGAGATACAAATATCGTTTCTGAAATTCATTGAAGGCTGGAAGGTCTTCCGTATTATTTTCTAGAATAGTTCAACCAATAAGTCAAAAATTTTTTATTTTCTTCGAAAAAACAAAATCGATTTCGCATGCACCAAATGAAAATAAAGAATCTAATAATAAAGAAGTTTATTTTTAAATATCCTTGCAATGAATCATTGATACTGACCTGTACTGCTGATATTGAAAATGAGTTCTCCAGTAACTCCTGGCTTCACCAGTCGATTACAGTTATCTGCCGATGTGGAAAACATTACTCCAGATATCGACTCTTTGTAAATGAAACAATATCTCCTTGCTCCGTGCGAAGATCTGCTCACTGGTGTGGTTATCAGGAAATTTGTTCCATTCTCTTCCCATCTACCGTGACACGAATAAGCTGAAAACAATTCGATAAGTATATTCATACGATAAAACGCTGAATACGGCCTGACAAAGTTATTATAGATTGCCAGCCATACTGAATTTTTGAGGGGTCATATAGTTATTGAATACGATTGAATTCAATCGTCCAAACTCTGGTTTTAAGTCGTTAATTGATTTTATATGTCGTGAATATAATTCTAAGGACTTGGAAGAATATCAACATAACTTATATTTTGTCCAGATACACACTAACTACTTGACCTAATTCATGTTTGTCAATGTTTTAATATCTATTATTCGCGGGATTTCCAGTTGTATATAAGTACTCGTGGTTATTTCCTCGTCATATTACAAATATTTAGTTCACGATTCAATGAAGACGATTTCGACCCTGTGAGATAATTAAAGAATGAGGCAAAATAATTCGTTATTAGCGACCAGATTTCCCCGATGAAATATTATGTTTGAATAAGTAAAATGACGATATTTGGTTCCTGAGAATCAATACTGAAAAATGGAGGCTCATATTCAATATTTACAAACTCCTAACTTATTGGCCAGAGTAGTTAAAACCTCAATATTGGGATCATGCTCGATTGAAGGTTCTTTGACTTGAAAAATACGATGTCTGTATTTATTCATCAATTTTCATTGTGTTCCCTACAAAGCAGTCCCCCTCAGATATGAAACACTTGTGCTAGCATTTTTTCCAATCCTCGAAGCAGATCTAATATGCACTCTTTGGTATATCGCAAAACTCCACTCTTTCATGGGTCTCTTCTATCTTGAGAACACGAAGAAGTTAAGGGGGAAAAATCTGGTGAATATGGTGGCTGTAGCATGATCATGGTGTTGTTTTCGGCCAAAACATTACAAACAAGCAATGACGAGTGAGCAAGTGCAAAAACATCAGTTGTGTTTCCACAATAGTGGACGTTTTCTTTGTATTGCTTCTCGCAGGAGGTGCATTACTTCAAGATAACGCTGTTATCATGCCTCAGCCACCGTATTCACCAGATTTCACCCCCTGTGATTTTTTCTGTTCCCAAAATTGAAAAGGACCATGAAAATACTGCGTTTGTGACGATTAAGGAGATAATAGCCGAATCGTTGAAAGCTCAAAGACATACCAGAAAGTGCATATCCGAATTACTTTGAGATTTGATAAAAACCTTGGCACAAGTGTACTATATCTAAAGGGGAATACTTTGAAGGAACACAATAGAAGTTGATGAATAAATATTTTTTTTTGGAAAAATTAAAATTTACTTTATTTTTGAACAAACCTCGTATAGTTTACGAAGAAGTATTGCCTATAAACAACTGCATCTCTTTTGAATAATAGAATAATGAAAATTCAAGACAGTTTTTGATTATTATAACATTCAAAATATAGATGAAATGGATTTGAAACGACTTTTTTGGAAAACATTCTCATTATTTTTTTAAAATAGTGAATTTTTCATCAAAGTGAAACCTACGCCATGATTTGCTCGAAAGTATATTACGTTCTTCGAAGGAAGCTTCACACGATGAAAAAGTTAGAGGGGCAGGTAGTCAAAATCCAAGCGACATATCCGGTAACTGATTTTGACAATGTTCTAAATATAGGCGTTTCAGAAGATTTCAAACAACTTTTCGAAATGAATTTTTTGTTTTATATTCCAGTGCTTCAGAGTTTTTGAATACGACTTCGAATAATAAAAATATATGAGTGAGAGTGAGACAAGAGTGTCAACACCCTGTGTGAATTTGATACCTATCAGTTGGAGATTTGCAAAACTTAATGATATAAGGAGTGAATGAAAAAATACATGAATACATGAAATTGACAGATGAAACTTTTAAGATGGCAATTGGGCGCCATTTGGGTAAAAATAATTAAATGAATAGGGGGGGTCTTGTGATACATCATTTTGAAGCTCCTGACGAAAACTTCACAACCCTAGAATATGAAGTCAATATTTTCACTTACTACGAGGTGGCGGACCATTTAATAATTTCCTGAAGACAAACACATTAATATCGATATTTCTAGAAATATTCTTTTTTATCTTCCATAAGGCTATTCCAACAACCCGCTAAGGTTTATTAAGTTATTTTTTGTTTATAAAATCGACAGAAAATGTCAGTAAGACAGCCGTTATTGAAGTGACACCAACCCTCACGTTTTCCGGGAAACACATACCCAATATCCAGAAAAATTAACGTTTCAGCAGAAATATTAGGAAACCATATTGTGGGACCTCTATTTATTGATGAAAATTTAACAGGGGAACTGCACTTGAATATACTGAAAACTATTGTTGACCTTCTCATCATTGAAATCGTCGAAGCGAATCCTAATGAATTCGATATGGATATTTTTTCCAACAAGGTGAAGCACCACCACATTACTCCAGACAAGTGAGAAACTATTTGGATACTACTTTTCCTGGTCGTTGGATTGGCCGTCGAGGTCCTACAGAATGGCCAGTCCGCTCGCCAGATTTGACACCTTTAGACTTTTTTTATGGGGCTATCTGAAGGTGTACGAAACTGAACCTGCTTCAATATTGGATATACGACAGAGAATAATAAATATTTGTAGAGATATTGACGTTACTGTGTTCGAAAATGTTCGGCGTGAAATATCGGATACGGTGTACATATGTCAAGAAGTTCATATGTCAAGTTCCGCTATTTTGTAGTAGAGGAAGATATTGACATTATATTCTAGGGATCGCGCCCAGTCGCCATCTTGAAAGTTTCATCTGTCAATTTCCCTTCAGAATAAAGTATCCATGCATTAATTTTATTATCCCAAATTTCAATTTTTTGTACTGTATTGTGAAGTATTTTCGATAACACCACAAATTGAATATACCTATCCGAGGAGTTTTCATCAATAAGATGAGTTTGGTAGAAAATAATGTATTTCAACCTTCACGTGCTTGCAAACTATACAAAGGGAACAGCGGAATGTATGGAGCGGAATAAAATCGAAACCGCGGCGAGTTAGCAATTTAATATCGATGACGCCGCCTTCAAAACTTTCATATTGTTGGCTTATTGAAATGAGATGGAGTTTCGCGAATTTTTCATTCGACATTTCCAGTAGTAAAAACTCCGCATCTGCGGTATTAAATGAGGCAGCCATGGCTACATTGAAGTCGACATGTGCACCAATTTAAACTTCTAAAATATGATGATTTACTATTCAGTTGATTCAGAAACTTCAAAACGATAGACGGTTCGACGTAGCTTTTGACGATCCAATGTTATTTACCAAGGTAGATTCATTGATTTAGATAATGTAATTACTGAATTGAATGAGAGAAATATAACGGTGATGTTTTTTTTTTGTTTTTTCAGAGTCTCAGCTTTTTAAGTGATTCTTAAAATCAATGGAAATGTATTCCTCGGAAAAATTGCAAAAAATTTTTTCGAAAAAAAAAACATTCAATAAGGTGAACCATCCAAGATGGCGTACTAGTATTCCACCCCTATGATATGGGTATCAGGATAACAAAGGGAAGATCTGCTGAATTCGATACGACAAAACACATAAATTCACTCTTAATCCACTTGAAATCGAAATTTTGAGATGAAAGTCGTAATCTCAAGATTAAATCAAATGAAACACAAATGAAACTTCGACTTTATTTTTGGATTTTTTACTTTAAACTTGGATTTACGACTTTAAAGACAAAATTAAAACTTAAATCTCGAAATTTCGTCTTTGAATTCTGAATTCCAACTTTGAACTGTAAATTTCGACTTTGAACTGTGAATGTCCACCTTGAACTCCAAATTTCAACTTCAATCCCGAAATATTGGATTTATTTTTAAAATTACCACTTAAAACTGGAAAATTTTGACTTCAATCTCAAAGTTTTGACTTCAAACTCGAAATTTCGACTTTAATCTTGAAATATTGACATTAATCTCGAAATTACGTCTTTGAACTCGAAATTTCAAATTTGAAGTCGGAATTTCGACTTTAAACTATAAATTCAGACTTTAATCTCGAAATTTCGACTTTTAACTCTGAATTTTGACTTTGACCTCGAAATTTCGACTCTAAACTCGAAATTTAAACTTTGAATTCGGAATTTCGACTTTGAACACGAAATTTCAACTTGCATTTCGAAATATTGACTTTAATCTCAAAATTACCACTTCGAAATTTAGACGTTATTCTCGAAATTTTGACTTTGAACTCGGAATTTCGACTTTGAACTGTGAATTTCGTCTTTTGACTGTGAATTTCCACGTTAAACTCGAGATTTCGACTTTGAACTCAAAATTTAGACTTCAATCTCAAAATATTGACTTCAGTCTCAAAATTACGTCTCAAAACTCGAATTTTTGACTTCAATCTCAAAATTTAGACTTTAAACTCGGAATTTCGACTTTAATCTTGGAATATTGACTATTTTCTCGAAATTACGTCGTCGAATCAGAAATTTCGACTTTTGAACTCTCAATTTAAACTTTGAACTCTGAAATTTCGACTTTGAACTCAGAAGTTCTACTTCAAACTCGAAATTTCGACTTTGAACTCGGAATTTCAACTTCAATTCCGAAATATTGAATTTATTTTTGAAATTACCACTTAAAACTGTAAAATTTTGACTTCAATCTCAAAGTTTTGACTTCAAACTCGAAATTTCGACTTTAATCTTAGAATATTGACATTAATCTCGAAATTACTTCTTTGAACTCGAAATTTCAAATTTGAACTCGGAATTTCGACTTTGTACTCGGAATTTCGACTTTAAACTGGAAATTCAGACTTTAATCTCGAAATTTCGACGTTTAACTCTGAATTTTGACTCTAAACTCGAAATTTAAACTTTGAATTCGGAATTTCGACTTTGAACGCGAAATTTCAACTTGCATTTCGAAATATTGACTTTGATCTCAAAATTACCACTTCGAAATTTAGACTTTATTCTCGAAATTTTGACTTTGAATTCAGAATTTCGACTTTGAACGTATAGTTTCGACTTCAAACTCGAAATTTAGACTTTATACTCAAAATTTGGACTTTGAATTCGGAATTTTGACTTGAAATATTGACATTAATCTCGAAATTTCGACTTTGAACTTGGAATTTCGATTTTGAACCCAAAATTTTGACTTCAAACTCGGAATTTTGACTTTGAACTCGAAATCTTGACTTAATTCTCGAAATTTTGACTATGAACTCGGAATTTCGAATTTGAACTTGGAGTTTCGACTTCGAACTCCTCCTCTTGATTAATCTCTTTCTTGAAGATGATTACTTGGTGATTGAATATTCATTACTACACCAAAGGTTCCAAACAGTGCATCATAAGTTCGAAATTTTAACTTTGAATTCGGAATTTCAATTTTGAACGTGAAATTCTGACTTGCATCTCGAAATATTGACTTTAAAATTACCACTTCAAATTCGAAATTCCGACTTTGATCTTGAAATTTCGATTGTACACTCAAAATTTCGAAATTCAAGTCGAAATTCCAAGATTAAAGTCAAGATTTCTGAGAAACAAATGAAAAAAAATGTGGCCCATCTACACTTGCGAGGGATCCGAGTATAAATAATATTTCCATTACTATGAACACAAACTCTGAAGCTGAAAAATACAATGACTCACTTGTTATCAAATCAGGCACCGAGCAGTCCGTCCTGAACTCCATGGTATCGTAACTGATACAGCCGATGACGAGATTTGTGAAACCGTTACTATCACAGTCAAAATTTTCGTCGACGCGCTTCACTCTTTTTGAACGGCTCGAATCTCCGACGAAGGCTGATTTCATGGAGTTGCGGAGGTAGAAGTCCGAATCGAAGTACCTGGTGTCGGGAACCTGGGCTAGTTTGTTGGTGTGAGGGCCCTGCTTGCTCTGGATCAGGTTCTGCACCTCGAATTTGCCCAGGTATGGACACGTACGGGTTTCTGGAGTAGTCGCTGAAATTGAGAGAAAGGAGGAAAATTGAAAATTCCATGTAATAATTTGCCAAATTATTTGAAAAATGTTGGCAAAACGACATTAAACAGCAATCTAAAAATAACTTCAAAAACTCATGTTTTGAACTATTACATTTTTAGCAATGTTTCATACATTTTCATTGAATCAAATTATTTATATTCAATTGACACTTCATTGTGAGACTTTCAGTGGATAATTTACAAAACCTCAACACGTGTTTCTCTTTACAAAAGCCTCCACAGACGTGTTTATATGACTGGACATTTTATAATCAATCAATCAATATTTATTTCCATTTTTACATGGCTTACATGTATTGTAATTGTCAATTGGTAGGTAGAGAGTAATATATTAAAATAAATTGAAAATTTACATTGAAACAAAAACGTTTGAAATACATTAACACTGAAATTAACATCACACATAGTTAATCACAGAATATGAATTTTTATAAAATCACATATACTATAAAAACATTTTTCCATTAAAAACTTCTTTAACTCATCTTTGAATTAATTCATGACTTTATTTTTCTTTTTGCTGAATATACATAAAAATGTAGCGTTTTTCTTGTTCTATAACCATGATTATCGGAATTGCGAGTAAGAGTGTTTTTATTTTTAAAATATGGACACATGTTTAGAAAATGAAAAGTCATGGAAGCATCAAAACACGAAGGGTTTTGAAAACCGCTGTACACGATTCTCTGTTAGAAACTCTTATAATACATGTCGAAACTCGTTTTTGTGTAATAAAAATACCTTTCGCACCTGGTGCATTGCCCCATAGGCAAATGCCACATCTGAGTCTAGATTCGACTTGGACATAATAAACATTCACCATCTGTTTCACTTATAGAACAAACAGATCGTGAATTGATAAAGATAAATTTCAAAGAATTTAGTTTGGAAAATAATGGGGAATGTTCCTCAATTTGGGATATTGCAGCATATGCAAGTTTGAACAAAATGAAGTTGAATTTAATTTATGAGTTTTTCAAATTCACTTCGAAAAGTATTCAAATTGATGTTTTTTCGAAGTACTGTTTAGGCATAATAAAAAAGTCATCAGTTTTACCATTGACAACAGGTAGCGCCACCTACTATAACAATTTTTACATAATTACCTGTTTAAATAAATAAAAATATTATTTTGGTACGCCTCTGCAGAGTTGGTAAGAGGATTATCCGTTGGTCACTTCAAGTGCGACGTTGCCAACGAATCCCCTTCAAATGAAAATTGTTATAGTAAAGAACCCATTTTTACTAAAAATCACTCAGTCAAATGCATTTTTCCCGATGAGATTTCTTACTTAAAAATTATTGAGCTCTGAAGTTTAATGATTTTGCTATGATGAACATTTTTATGATTTACAGTTTAATGAGTTTCATTTCCTATTGACGAAAAAATACTTACTGACTAAAGTGAAGTACGGTAAAGAGTTCTTGTTGAAAAATTGTTCGGCACAAGCATCTTCCTTGCGGTTAGTCTGTGAACCCATTTGAACTTCCATTATGTGAGAATCTCTTCGATAAAGTGACATGCAGATGTATCCGTTTTGACTGGAATAATACAAATGGAGGTTGAAAAATAAATTAGAGAATAAATAATAGTGATCATGATGAAAAAAAAAATTTTCAAACTTATAACCATTACTATCAATATACTTAGAATGTTTTAAAATTAGCATACTGAACTACACGTTTTGATCTAAACTTGTTGCCTGCAGCTCGTAGCATAAGTCACATTAGGGTGAAAATTACTTTTCAGTTGCACACTATACTTTTTCTACGACTGAAACAGCTATATTAATATCGACTACACAAAAATACACCAGGTGTTCATGAAAAATCAATAATAAAATAGACTAAATTCATATCGGTTTATTGAAAATTATAACTTATAGTTATTTCTGAATGATTTAGAGAACTTATTTTTTAAGGACAGTACACAAGCACTACAGGAAAATCCTTAAGGCGCTCTAAGAGCGGTGCCTGTGCGAAAGTAGCGAATTACGTTGGATTTGAATCGCTGGAGATTATATTCATTTGGAAAAATGTTCTCAAGAAGTTTATTCCGCATACAAGCAGTTCTTGAAATAAAACAGTTCTTAAGCAGTGAAGTTCGAGGTGTACTGAGTTGAACCTAAAAACGATGAGCAGTTACAGTCCGTCGCGTATTCCTGATATGTACTGCTCTTTGTGGAATTAAATTTGCCAAGTCACTTGAAAACCTCCCGTGAAAGTTTCTATAAAAGAGAGACAAATTCCCAACAGTTTAGTTTGTGGAAGGTAAAATACATCAACTGAGGATACTCTATAAAACACACTTTTGTCTATTTTCCACAATAGTTTTATATTTGTTGACTAGTTTCGGTTATTACACCATTTTCAAAACTAACTAGATTACATTCAAATCTGAGTACTTCATACCTACATTGCCTATACCTATCATGAATAATTTGTTACCTACATCTCCTGGATTGGGCTGCCTATCGGGCGCTGCCAGAAGCCTGGAGGCCCTGTTCGAGAAGCCAATGTGGCCTTACGGACGAGGTCGCCGGACTCCTGGTCAGTGGCAGAAATAAATAGGGTGAGGGAAAGTAAAATCATCTCCCAAAAGCCTTTGCAAAACATGCCACCATGAACCAGCCTACCCAAACTAAGGTGCAAAGAATCGTGCTGACAGCTGAATGGCCGCAGGGTGATATGCGGTCACAAACGATCCCCTTGGGGTCATGGGCGAAACCTCATTGTAGTCAGCCTACCTCTGGTAATGATGTGCTCTACCAGAGGTGACAACCTCTTCCCTTACTACTCGTGGGAACATAGATAAATGAAACAACACAAAAACAGAAACAACAAATACAAAAACCAATCCCGAGGCTGGACCGAAGTGCTCACCTCAATCTAAGGTGGTGGCTTGGGATGAACAGAAATGTCCACCCCAATCTACCGCTTGGAATGAGGCTGGACATAGCAGATCACCTCCAACAGCAAGGGCACTTCCTTCGGCGGGCGCCAAGAGCTCCGCCTTGCATAAAGGCAAGAAACCGGCTGCCCCTGCAGGAAAGCTCCCTCACTTGTGCATCTCCACGTAGGGAACCCCAAGAAGGTTGAAGAAGCTGCGCAACGACAGTAATATCGCTGGACTTTCTAAAACCTTCGCGGAGGCTACCGTGAGAAACGGTTGCCAAAGAGAGTGTGTCTTCGGCGAGTCTTGGCTTACACCTGCCAATATAAAGGAGATGTCTTCTAGTGACCTGGAAAGGTCACCTTCACCTTCCTGGAAAGGACAGGATGGACGATGACCTAGAAGGACAACTCCTCGGGAGGAAGTACAATAGGTCACATGTGGCATAAGTGCTGTGAGTTTACACTCACCCTCCCTACTCTACAGGTCTACATTGTCTATACTTGGGATAACCTCAATTGATAGCAGTATATCGATGAACATAAAAACAATTGATGAAATGTAGGTTTTGGTAACTGGGTTATGGGTTCAGGAGAGGTGCATTGTTTAGATCAAGTTGTTCCTTGAGGATAACAGATTGGGATTTTTCTTTCATTTCCACAGATTCCAACAAATTCATCATTTTCCCTTTTTCGTATGTGTGGAGAATTTTTAAATTATCTTTATCTATTTACTGTTTAGAATTTTGAAGCTTTTCGTACATTAATGAGTACCAAATCTCTTCCTTTTGTCTGATTTAGGTGTGACATTAAATAATATGCTTCCTAAATTTCTGTTGAATGTGTAGGATGTTTGTAGATTGCATTTTAAAAGATACTTTTTAATATTTTCGGAGATTCTACCTGTATAATTGATACTAACATATTTGTGTTCTGGTCTTACGGAAATTGAGTATAGTTCTTTCATTACTAGAGTAATAGGTATTTTGTTATTGACTGCTATTTATTTAATGATTGCGATTTCACTTCGGAAGTTTTGATTAGAAAGGGGTATTGTGAAAGTCATATGTGTCACTGACCTGAATGCAGATAATTTCTGGAAAATCGGGTTGAAAGTGTCAAAAGGTATTTTGCAATCTGTGAGTGTGTTTTTTTGGAAAATGTTAAAAAGTTAAATTCATCATTGTTCTCTTCCATCTCTATGGCGAATTTGGTTTTATCGTGTAGACTATGTAGACATCGAAACCTACGAATATGCCCTCTACATATCTAAACCAGAACACAATATGTTTATGGGAAAGAGACAAAAGTGTGTTTCTAGTGTTTTTATCTTGTATCCTCAGTGAACATAAATTTCCACAAAATGTCCACAATCAAAGAAGTAAAATACATTCACAACAAGATAATTTCATAAACTACACCTCACGCTTTGATCTCCACAAACTTTATTTGAAAAATATATATCACAATGTGTTTCACTAACACAGTAGCTTCATCAAGTGATTTAAATACTTTAAGTTGCTTCTCAAACTAATATTTATATACTACAGGTAACCATAATTGAGACTACCTTCAAAAAAATACCAAACCTCTACCTGAGGTACATGTTCAACCTGTTCAATTATAAACAACTGAAGCATATTACCTCACATCTATATCAATAATAATTCTTTCTCGGTTTAAAAAATAAGTTCAATAATGATGATCTATTAAAATCCAGTTAGTTATTCATTAGAATGTTTGAAATTTTAAGTTTATTAATGGGCTTGTTTCATGCTATGGAAAATGATACTGGTTTGCTTATAGACTGATCGAGTTAGGGGTATATTATACTTATCAAACTTAATCGATCCCAAGATATCTTTATATTTGCAGAAAGAAAAACAATTCGGAAAGCAAGAATTTAAATTAGCCGCGTGTTGTCGACCAATAAAATTGATCGTGTCTAGAACGGAGTTGCCAAGTGTCTTGGTTTTTAATATCCAATCACAGATCTGATAGTCCAATTTGACAGACGCAATTTTTGTTGTTATTGTTGTCAACTCGGTGTGAATACAACTGTAACAATTATCTAATTGAAGAACTTTTTCTTGTAAAAGGTAGGTCTCGAATGGGTGCCTATTTTGTAGCATATTCCATGTCATTAGTTTACATTTCGAAAAATATTTTTTCAGCTTATTTTTGGATTGAATTATACCATGACTACCACCAAAATGGTTGAAATATGTTTTATACCTAGTTGTAAAAACAGATCATCCATACCAGACAAAAAGTTTTTCAGTGTTCCAAAAAACGAAACTCTAAGAGATCTATGGTTTTCTTTAGCTGGCCGAGCTAAAATAAAAATTAAATCAAAACTTTCCATCCTTCGATAAAAGATAAAGTCTGAAATGAATGTCATATAAATAAAAGGGACCTACTTAATATACTACCTACCGTTTCCATTTTTCATTCTTCAATTCGGTACCAAAGTATTGCAAATTTTTCAACTAAAATTCATTGATCATTTTAAAATCGATTCTTGGTAAGTTATCGGGAGTCAGCTTCAACAAAACTAGGCTCAACATTCATATCGAAATTATGTTAACAAAAATACGAAGTTTGTGGAAACCATTGACATTAGAAAAAGAACATTGTCCCATGCACTACAGAGGGCGCTGGCTGACTGGATGATAATATAGATGGTGTACCAGTAACGTTGAATTTCTTATTTTTGGTGGGTGGCATCAATGCATAATTGATTAATTTTATTAGGGTTCATTAGCATTCGAAAACCACTTGAAAATACAGCTCGTTTAATTCTATTTAGAGTCATATTTAGATATAACTTGTACTATATCAGTTATCGAGGCAAATATTACTGCCAATTTTTGTGCCTAATGTGTGGATTCGTGCGATCTTATTATTGATTATTTATTTGTTTGCTGGCTTTATTCTTAAAAAAAATTATTGAATAATTACAGAAAATGTAAACGGATCGTTCATTTTCTCAGAAAATGGAGTACCCATATCACAATTTATTGGTTTATTCGGCCTTGAAAATGTATGTCATATCGGATCCATTCTGCTTGTTTTTGCAAAATTGAGTTACAACTTTTTCTTAGCTGACAGCTCGCGTAGGAATAATTCGTTTTTTCATCGAGTTTAGTTTGTGTATGTATGTTTTAAAAGTGTTTTAGAAATATATTTGAATATCAGTGAGTTATTTAATATAATGAGTTTAGCTTCCCAAAGGATAAAATTATGAGAAAAAATGGGTGATAGTATTGAAAAGAAAGAACTACAATCCTTCCACTCTTCCAAGACTTATAGAAATCATTTAAAAAGTGACTACAAATGAAAGGGGATCAAAAATATTGAATTTGATGACACCGTTTTTTATTTCAACTTCAAGTATTCTCCACAGAAAGTATTCTCTGCAGTTAATCCTGTTACTGAAAGTACGAAACAAAATTAATTAAATTTTATCATATAATTAATGGTATTATTACCCCTGAAGCTTTTGTTGCATCAGTTCGAGTAAAATCAATTCTGTCTATACTTGACATCATTCAACCTTCTTCTCAATTTTTGGAAGATCCAACAGATTACCCAAGCGAGCCTATACCGCTTGAATTTAGTAAGTTATATTAGAAAGAGGTACGTAT
>WOGJ01209583.1:0-11451 GCA_015342185.1 Leptinotarsa juncta | reverse complement strand
TCTTCAATGCAAAGTACATGCCGATTCCTATCAGATTTTCCCAGCTTTTGCAATGAAGGTGGGCCTAATCTGTCAAGTTTTTGGTGTACATCCCAGAGCTGAACTTACTATGAACACACCATTTTTCAAGTTCCAGTCCTTTCTGCAGCATAACTTGATTTTCTCCCAGCGTCTTGGTTGGAATGAGTTTAAGGCCTCTTTGATTTCCTCCAAATCTACTACTTTCTTTGCCACCAGCCAACCGTCTGTGAACGACCTTTGAGGAATCTCTAGTTCTGAATTTGTACAAGATTTGCAATGTATTAGATTTGCAATGTCCACCCCTTCGATGGGGTGATACGTAACCCTTACGAATCGAACGATACCTCAAATGCATCCACTATGAACGAAGTAGAAGGGTCACATAGTTAGGTTATTTGTTTCTAGTAAATTAGGACTTTATTCTCGTAATTTACAGTTTAAAGTGAAATTTTCGAAATCAAAGGCAAAATTTCGAGTCTAAATTAGAAATATCGAGTTTGCAGTCGTGATTCCCAAAAAAATTACGAAAATATTGGGCCCTTATGTGCTTCCGTAAGATATTGATAGGTTTTAATGAAATTGTTCATCAACTTTATCCTCTTCAATCGATATATCTATCAGGAAATGTTTGGAAATTCTCCAGCGTGTTGAAATGTTAACTCATTCAAAAATAGATTTGAATGCCCGTGGGTTGGGCTACCTATCGGGGGCGTCCCCAGGTGGCAGATAGGGGAATGGCCAGGGGACTGGAGGCCCTGTCCGGGAAGCCAACTCCTGGTCAGTGGCAGAAATGAGTAGGGGGAGGGGAACTCTGAAATTCTACAAAAGCCTTTGCAAAACATGACACCGCGGACTAGCCTACCCAAGCTAAGGTGTAAAGGTGATATGCGGTTACAAACGATCCCCTTGGGAAACTACCTCTGGTAATGTGGGGCTCTAACAGAGGTGACCAACTCTTCCCTTGCTAATCGTGGTATCAAACATGACTGAAACAAAAATAAAAACCAATCCCAAGGTTGGACAGAAGTGCTTACCTCCAGCTAAGGCGGTGGCAAGGAATGAACAGATACGTCCACCCCAATCTACCGCTTCGGGAGGATATACAATGAGTCACATGTGGCCTAAGTGCTGTGAGTCTACCCTCACAGCACTTAGGCTGTGCAGATACACTGCAGATACAGATACAGAGATAGATTTGTAACATATGCAGATGCATCTTTCTTGTAGGATTTACTGGCAGAAAAATGAGTCACCATAAATATCAATTTTAACGTTTAGCTTCTCTGGATGGTCTGTATGAACTTAATTGTCTGTGTGTGGATTTTTATCAGACCAAAACCCACTGCACTGTTATATCGACTAATGCAAGGCGCGTGCTTCGACAGGGCGATACAGGATGGGAACATGCCGAGACGGGAACATGATGTGAAGTCATAATTTCTTATGGGGGTCCGCCAGGACGGACCAGGCACATGTAGCGCCGTCCCTACTCAAGGGCAAAAAATTCCTGTGCCTGTTCCACACCGCCGTCCCACCCCTGCCCTTTTCCTCCTCATGGCGCATTCTTGACCTGGATCTTATTGCTCTACAAAGACACCACGATATATTCGCGAGTCTTTTCTTCAGCTGTTTGGATTGTCGCCAGGAAAATTTGGAGAATTGGGAGGAAAAGTTGATATCTGTTATCTAACAATACCCTGCATTGTTTGATTTGTCCCATAAATTCTATTACGACGTTAAAATTGGAATTATAATATAAAATGAGGTGTTACAATCCGACAGGGTAGTCATCGTAAACAATACTAGAAACGAGCTAATAAATAAGGGAGGGGAAATAAGAAGAGGAACCGATAGTCATCTTAATTTCAATCAGGTTGGAGCCTTGCTCCCTCACCCTTTGGACTGTTTTTCGTCAGAGGGACGAATGGGTCATGACTGATCTCTGATGGTGGCACGAAAGTCCTCAGACATCCATACCGCCCTTCGCGGTGTACCCCTACCAGGCTGGGGTGAGATGGATGAAGATTTCATTCATCTGTTACCGGAGGACATAGGGGCCTCATTCGACAGACTGTCGAGGCCTTCTATATCGAGAGGGGTGGTCTACAGCGTAATCTATAGCTTCCCTGACTAACGGATTGTCGTGAGTTTCAAGGCAATCTAAAACTCGCCGATTCCTCGACTGGATAAACTGCTGAATGGAAGGCAGCTTCAAATCTCTGCGGATGGCTTCATTCCGCACGAACCACGGAGCATTCACAATCATCCGTAGAATTTTATTTTGTAAAGTCTCCAAGATGGAGATGTTGGACGGAGCCGCTTGTCCCCAAACGCCTGAAGCGTACATGATGACAGACTTGAACATTGTGTTATAAATCGTGATTTTGTTTTTAAGGCTTAATTTGGATTTTCAGTTAATCAAATGGTACAGGCTTGCTACCCGACCCTGGATCTTTGCCTTCACACTTAACAGGTGCGGGTTCCAGATGAGCCTACGGTCTATTAAAAGATCGAGGTACTTGACCTGCGCTTGCGAGTCAATCTCCCTTCCAGAGATTCTCACTTTCATGTTGTTCTTTCCATGGTTATTGCCAGAGTTTTTTTCGGGTTCACTGGGATCTTCCGCTCGAGGTACCAGCGCTCGAGGTCGCCCAATGCACGTTGCATATAGACAATACCGAGCTCCCGACCCATGGAAGACGAGAAAAGAGCCGTGTCGTCGGCTTAAAGAGATACCTTCATATGCTCGGACCTCGGAAGGTCGCTGGTGTAAAGGGAATAAAGCGTTGGGGAGAGCACGCCCCCCTGTGGTACTCCAGCAAGGATCTATCTGTTATCAGACAGAGAGCCCTCTTCTGTAACCTGAAATGTTCGGTCTTTCAGGAAAGACCCAATCCATCGGATTAGGCCCCGAGGCAGGTCGAATGCGATTAGTTTATGTAGAAGGCCTCCGTGCCAAACACGGTCGAAGACCTTCGGGATGTCTAATAAGATTAGATGGACTTTTTCGTTACGGTTTAACTCCGCGATGGTATTTTCGACCAGTATCAGAGCCTGCAACTCAGTACATGATCGGAGAGCTGGAATCCTTTCCGGCGGGGGACGCTCTTGGCTGTGCCGTGCCTGGCTAGTGAGCTGTTGTCCATTCATTTTCATCGTTCCAATCCTGCCCGTATTCTGACGGGACGGGCCGTACTGTGCTGTGCCGGACAAGTGGGCGACAAGCTTGATCCAGCAGTTGGTTGATTCATCTAAATGCGAAAAGGGGTGTCTTGTATTCGCCACTTATCGGAATGAGTAGACTTGTGTGGAATGCTCTAGTGGCCAGTCCAATATCTGAGCAATATATTGCTTTAAGTGTACGTAGGTGAATATACCGTACGCTAATAATTTATTTTGGTTAAAATTAGAAATTGATACAGAGTTGAAAGCAATGTTCAAATTATCTATCATTGACGTTCTACCATCCAAATATTTTCTGTTATTATATCACGATAGATACTGTTTATTATTATTTCAGTAAAGTGTGTGTGTACCTAATTAAAATACACGTAACGGCTTTGTCGATATCAGTGGCATATACAACTTCTAGGGCGTGACATTATCTATTAAAACACATTCTAGTAGGTTTTAAAAAAAGGATAGGAAACTAGGTCATGACGCGAGATAACAGCGAACGTAAATTTTGCGTTTTCAGCTAATTGCTACATTTCAGTGTCACTGATTTTCGGGTTTGAAGACCGTGGATTTTTAAAATTCATTACTGACGAATATCAATCAAGAAATCAACCCAAGATGTATAAACTTATGAAGAACACTAAAAAACGGTTAAGGTCATCAGTTTTCTCACGAAGTTCTCCAGTACAAGTAGATATATAGCCTTTCTTCGTTATTTTCATGGCCAAACCGTGATACCTTTTTAGGGGACACTTTTCATTTCGGATTCTGCAAGCCTTAGTAAAATTATCTTCAATATTTTTCGGTTTCAGTGGCTATGTGATCTGAAAGTTTGAAATTTTTTAGGAGTAGTCTGAAGCTTGAGTGTTTTTGAATTTTTACTGCATACAACCAGTTTCTTTTCTCTAGATTTGTGTTGTTTCGTGGGCACATTTCCATTGGCAGGTTTGTTTTTTTCACATTCATTTTCTATGTGGGAAATTATAGATCCACATTTCATTTCAAGTCCAGCAACATTATTTGTACAAGTCACTAGATTACAATTTCCTTCTTTCTTCTTCTTGGATTTTCGCTCAATGGGTGTATCCTTGCTAAGGTGGGGATTTTGTTTATTAGGTGACAAATGAGACGAACAATTTCCTCCACCCTCTTCAATGTCTTCAGGAGGATATTTAGTGCAAACAACCAGTTCTTCATGACCTCTCTTGTGGATGACTTATTTTCATCTAAATGTTATCTCTACTGAGGGTGTTACAACAACGACATGAAGATTTTTTTGTTGAGTTTGTTCAGGTAAACTTGTCCATCTTGCTGTTTAAGCTCAGTTGATCAAAAGACTTTTGGACTAAGTATTCGGATACATCTACCATGGAAAAGTGTTTTCCTTTTTTATTCTCAACATTGAACGTCCCTGAACAAGTGCCTTGAGAATGTAACGTTACAGTTTCTTTGGTAGGCTTGTAACTAGAACCTCTCTTATTTTCAAAATTGAAGTTTAGATTCACAGATTTCACAGTAGTTTCTTCTGGTTTCAAAAGGGAGTGGTCCACTGGATTATTATCGGCTAGAGTTCTATTAAAAGCTACTAGGTGTATTCCTTTATAGATTGTGACACTATCTTTCATCAAAAAATCTCGATTCGTACATCCTAAATGACCTCTTTCACCTTTGTCTTCGAGGGTATATTCAGGGCAAATGATGGTTTTGATTTTCTCAGTTTTCCTTGAGGAGGATTTTCTCATATCGAAATTGCCAGAATTGATATGACCTGCTTCTAATGGGCAACCACAACTTCTAGAATAAAGGTTGTGAAAATTAGGACAAGTTAGTTTTTGCTGACGATTGAGGATACCATTCAACATTTTTTGGTATGATTGATCTTTGTTCTTCATGCTTGACGATTCCAATTTCCTCACTAGTTTTCTGGAGTGTACGACTCCGATTCCTTTCTAGATTTATGTTTGGGAGATTTGTCCACTTTGTAAGGAACGATTTCTCTTTTAGATTTGTTATTCTCTTCTTTGTCTTTCATACAAGAAGATATATCTCTTGGACGTATGTCAGTATCGATTTCAACAACAGACTTCGGATAGGTATGAGCCTGTGCGTTCGTTCAGATTTCTTGTAGAGAAGAACGCTATCATTCATAGAAAAATTTTAAGTTACAGATATGGCAGATTCCAAAAGTGAACCGCCACTGGAAGATTTGAAATGCTCTGCATGATGATCTTCACTATCTACGATGGCGTTCATAGCGATAAAAACTGTTTTCTTCTTTCCTTCTGCTTGAAGATGACTTTTTGATATCAGGGAAGCTTCTTATTGATGAACAATAACCTGGATATCAACCCAAAATAAATAAATCTCTGAAGAAACCAGCCACTCTCACCAGCAAAAATCCACGGCCTTCAAACCCAAAAATAGTTTTGAAAATTCCATTATTCATGTATCAATTGTAGATCTACTGATAGACCAAACTTATCATTTGTCAATAAACAAATTTTACTCAATTATGTCATTTCGCTTTTTAAGTTCCCTATATTTCATTCGTAAAGTTCAATAAATATCAATTTGTTTTTTTTTTCGAACATTGTGAGTTATTTATCAATGGTGATATGTTGAGAATAAGAGAATATTTCAAATAATATATCTGTGTTGGTTCTTTTATTGAAACTTTTCTTCAGGTAATCGTTTTCTACCTTAACTGAATTTTTTTGATATTTTCAAAACTGCATTTGTTTTATCATTCACCTGTCATTTTGACTTCTGACAAAATGAGTTTTCATGTTTTTCCAGTGAATATGGCAAATATGTCGTATTACTCGAAATGAGAATTATAGTTTTGGTGAAATCCATTTTATGAAAAGCCTCAAAAGAGTTGATGTGTGTGAAATAGACTGAAGAAGACCAATCACTAAGATTATTGACAAAAATTTGTGTCATGGTAATATTATCTAACGAAAAATATTTATAACGGTATTGGAACACTTCTGGAGAAATGCTGAATAACAACAAACCCAAAATTGTGAAAATATGGATGAATCTTCCCAAGAAGCAGCAAATCTTAAAATACCCAAGAGGACCATTCTGGTTAGATACTGATGATCAATTGTCAGTTGTACGTCAGTTTAAGATATAACCAAATTATCAGTTTTACTATTACAATGGAAAATGAACCTATCTTGGGAACTATTTGCTCCATTCCATGAGTTTTTCATAAGTCCTGCAGCTACAAACTATATTGAAGAAGACCAGAAATTGGAGGACGAAGCTAGTAATTCAAACCCAAAAAAGTATTCCAGAGTTGTGTCTTTAGAGTCAAAATTGCGTAAGATCTGTGAAAGGAGCTCCTATTCATCTCTGGTAGAGTCATTGGTGTCTGAAACACCACCTTTAGTAGAAGATATAATTCCTGTGTTGAAGAATGTGTCAAAGGAATTTAAGTTGGAAAAACTAGATGACAAATTCCAAAAGACTCCAACTGAAACAGAGCTTGGCAAAAAAATTGAGGAACACTTGACGACACCTAAGGTCACCTGTCAGCTTCCTGGGTACGATAAAGACGTAGAATTCATCAAGGATTTTGCACAGTATCAGTATATAATGGAGAAACCTTCCGAATACGTTATGGAGGAAATTCTCAACAGATGCTTTCAATCACTTGAATCCAAATTAGATACACTTCCATCCCAACTGAAACACAAACTTGATTTATCTTTCATTTTGGACGAGGTACTGAACAATGTGTTCGAGTATACAAAGAATGAAGTTATTATGAAAAGAGCAAGATTTTACACACAGAAAGTGTATCCAAAATTCTATGAGAAGGCCAAAAAACCATCTGAGCGAGATTTACTTTCAACTGATCATGAAGTGGAAGTAAAAAAACCTGCTGATGCAGTTGTTTCCTCCAGGAAAAGGCCCAGAGAAAAACAAAATGGATTATGTGCTGGAGTATGTAGAAAACGTACCAAGAAGGAAGTGAAGTTAGAAAAAAGACGTCGATCCGACTCAAAATATGATAATGAAGTTGACGAAGGAGATTTTGCAGATGAATCTGAGACATTGAGTACTGGTACAGCATCAGTTTCAGAAATTGATAAATCATTCAAGCAAGCCTATATGAAAAATTCGTTACATATTTGTACTATGGATAAATATCTTGGAAGAAATGATGTAAGTCAGGAAGAATCTTCTTCTAGGAATGGAAACATCTTCGAATGTGCGAGAAAGAAGATCTGCCCAGATTTCGAAGAAATTAGAAAAACAAATAAAAGTTCTTATTGGTCTGAAAGAGTACCCAGCTTCATTTCAAACATCTTAAGTACAAAAGAAGTGAGGAAGTGTCCAATTAGAGCAGGTTGTACTGAATCAGGTAGTCAGAATATGACGTTATCAGCCAGAAATGGTGCTACTAGGGGCCAACGAGAAGACCAATGTTTCTTACAGAAACCTGCCAAGAAAAAGTTCAGTAGATGCTTTCAGAATACATGTTCTGAAACATCTGAACGAGCTGATATCGAATCACGAAAGTTATCTCAAAATTACACTCGAAATCAAAAACTCACTCCTTGCAGATATTCAGAAGGAATCAGCAATCGATCAATGAATACTAATTCTACTGATTCCAAAGTATTCAGTATGGAAAAAGGTTGCAAGTGTTCAAAAAGTATTGATCTAGAGAATTCCGAAGATCTAAATATGAAAAAGTCATCTATACGGAGAACAAAAAAAGTGAATTCTGTGGTTTTACCCGAATATACTCCTGAAGAGAATAAAGAAAATCAATCGGAATTATCTGATTATAATAAATATCAATCTACCGTTTCCATTACTAGCAATTTCAGAGCGAAAGATAGTGTGATGGTTCATAGAAAAGCTAAGGAGAGAAAAAATAAGAATCGATCTTATCCTCCAACTATCGATGAGAACTATGATGATGATCAAATCAAAGATATTTTTGTCTCCCGGAAAGAAAGGAAAAGTACCATTTATTTCCACCCTGATTACGAATATGAACCTTCCAGAAAGACTGAACGAATGCTTTCACAAGAAACGACCTACCCAGAAACTCTGGATTCTGGAAATCAAAAAAGAAACTCTCAAAACCTCCAAACAGAAATTCCAGACGAGAAAACCTATGGAAAAACTAGTAGACTGGAACATGCGGAACAGCAACGAGCTCCAGATAAAATTTCCTGTCTCACTGATATCAAAAAGTCATCTTCGAGCGAAACGAAAAAAAATAAAAAGGTTTTCATCACTGTGGACTCCATTGAAGAGCATCATACAGATCGTTCCGAATCTTCCAGCGGCGGTTCACCTTTGAAATCTGCCATGTCTATAACTCGAAATTTTCCTGTGAAAGATAGCGTTCTTATCTACAAGAAATCTGAACGGAAGAAAACAAAGGCTCATACTCATCCAAAGTCTGTTGTTGGAACCGACACTGACATACGTCCAAGAGATCTAGCTTCTTGTTTGAAAGTCAAAGAAGTGAATAACAAATCTAAAGGAGAAATTATTTCTCTCGAAGCAGATAAATCTCTCAAACATAAATCCAAAATGGAATCGAAGTCGTACACCCAGGATGCACGTGTGAAAACTTTGGATCGTGAAGGTCAAAAAAGGAAATCTCGAAACTCTCGAATAGAATATCCACCCCAGAAAACTAGTGAGGAAATTGAAATGGTCAAGCATGAAGAACAAAGACGAATCATTCCAAACAGAAAGTTGAATGATACTCCTCATCGTCGGCATAAACCAGCGTGTCCTAATTTTCACAACCTTGATACTACAAGTTGTGGTTGCTCGATAGAAGCAGGTCATATTCATTCTGACGATTTCGATATGAGAAAATCCTCCTCATGGAAAACTAAAAAAATCAAAACCATCGTTTGTCCTGAATATACCCTCGTAGACAAAGGTGAAGAAGGTCATTTAGGATCTACGAATCGGGATTTTCTTAAGAAAGATAGTGCCACAATCTATGAAGGAATACACCCAGTAGCTTCTGATAGAACCCAAGTCGATAATAATCCAGTAGACCAGCTAGATGGACAAGTTTATCTAACCAAAATTACCAAAAAATCTTCATGGCGTTGTTGTAATACCCTCAGTAGAGAAAATATTTGTGAATGTACAAAGATAATAGACCATGTCCCCCCCAACACTCTTGATGACAAAAAGTCATCCAAAAGAGGGGCCATGGAGAAGAAATTGGTTGTTTGTACTAAATATGCTCCTGAAGACATTGAACGGGATGGGGGAAATTGCACGTCTCATTTGTCATCTAATAAACAAAATCTTCACCTCAGCAAGAGTACATCCATTGAGCGAAAATCCAAAAAGAAGAAAAAGAGAAATTGTCATCTAGGGACTTGTACTGATAATCTTGCTGAAATGAAATGTGAATGTATAGATTCCCACATAGAAAATGAATGTGGAGAAATCAAACCTGCAAATGGAAACTTGCCTGCTAAACAACACAAATCTAGTGTAGGGAAACTGAGTGTTTGCAGTGAAGATACAAAAACAGTCAAGCTTCAGAGTTGTCCTAGAAAATCTCAAGATTTCAGATCACATAGCCTGCCACTGAAACTCACCAAATCACCAAAAAATGTAGAAGATAATCATGCTACAGCTTGCAGAATTCGAAATGAAAAGTGTCCACTGAAAAAAGTTATCACGGATTTGGCCATGAAAATAACAAAAAAGGACTATATATCTACCTGCACTGGAAAACTTTGTAACAAAACTAATGATCTTAAAGAAAGTCATCTGAATTTTTCTTTAGAAACGCCCAATATGTCTGAAGATGTAAATATTCAAGTTGAGGATAGAATATACCAGAAAGAGAAAAACAAAAAGAGAAAGAAATGTCTCTGTTGTCAGAAGAGGCGTAAAAAGACTGCTGCTGGCACTAAATTGACTCCTAAGATGGTCAAATCTGCCGGAAGAGATGTACACTCCCTCGAAAAAAGATCTACTGGAATGAATGTAGGAATCTGTACTGAAGATACTTGCCTACGGAGATCCAACTTTTCTCTGGAGAGTATAATAACTATCAAAGAGAGATGCATTTCTTCTCGGAAAGTGTGTGATGCAAATGTTGGGAGGAGTTCAGAACAAATACAAAATAATCTCAGAGACGAGGTGAGTGAAGGAGTTGAAGTGAGTTTATGTGGCAGAAAAAAATGTCCAGCAAATTTTGGACTGAGTGTAGGCAGGTTGGCCGATTCAGAAGTTTCGAAAGCTGCTTCAAAGCAGTCAAGAGTTTCATTTTCACCAATCGCCATCACAAAACCTTTCTCTAGTATGAACCTAACTTTGGGTTTGACGAAAGTACCTGATATGGAATACAATATTGAGATGATATTGAAGGAAATCATGAAAAAAATATTTGAGTCTGAAATAGATTCGACTTCCACATCCAATGTTGTTCCAAATTCAGCAAACTCTACTCGGGAAGATCATCGGCCACTACAGAACTTCGAATGTATCGCTGAAATGTTGAATGTTACCAGAAAAACAAAAGAAGGAGTATTTCATGTATGCCAAAAGAAAAATGTTTTGCCATTAGACTTTCCTTCGGATTTAAATTGTATTTTTACCAATGAATATCAACCTCAATTTGAAATAACTATTGAGAAAGTTGCTAAATTTGTTGTGCCGCTGAAAGAAATATTGTCGAAAATGCTAGAGAGGGCTTTGAGATTATCCGAAATTGAAATCAGTATATTCGACAGAAAGAAACGTAAAAAACCAGGTAGACCAAAAACCAGAGAGATTGTTGTTAGGATCCTAAATTATCAGCTATTATTCGAAACTGAAATATTCAGAAAAGTTTCTTTAGCATACGGTAATATGAAGTTTACCTTGTGAACTGTAATTTTTGAAAGAGTTGAAGTTGGGAATAAAAATGTGTTTTAATATGAGGATGATTTGTTCCCACTGAGCAACTTTCTCCTGTGCTTTCACAAAAATTTTTCACAACTTTACATGGTAATATCTGTAATTCTTAAGAATTGAGAAAAAAGTAGTTGACCCTTGACCCTTGAAAATATATAGTCGTTGATATGTCAGTTATTTTTACATCTGGATAAGGCCTGTTTTATAATAAAATTTTCAATATTTTCACAATTCAGCTGTTGCAATTATGAATGTTATACAGTGTCACCGATAAAGTCCGCATCAAGTGGGAAACTTTTTTATTTATCGTTTTATGTGAAATTTGATTTTGGCAGTAGATTT
>WOGJ01209368.1:0-11743 GCA_015342185.1 Leptinotarsa juncta | reverse complement strand
GTGCGTGCGTGCATGTGTCATACCATATGTGACTTACTACATATAGACAATGATAAGTAGTTTTATGAATAAAACATTTGTTTGTTATTATTTAGGTTACTTAAGTGTTTCATCTGGAATTACGTCAATTTTTCCATTTGAAGAGAAAGAAGCACAGCTGGAAAAGAAAGATAGCAAAGAAAGTAATAGCACAATTACAAATGAACCCATTCTGCAACTATCTTCTACTTATGATCAAGCTGACCAAATTGCAGACTCAGTCGTAAATAGTACTAGTGAAAGTTCAGATCAGGAACCTACAAGCTTACTAGATAGTATTTCTCAAAATCCCAATACTGATAGTGGAAATACAGATACTCTACGCAGCCCTTTGTATGAAAGTGCGACCACAGAAGATCTGGCATCATTTCTGATAGATAGGGCGTGTCAGAATTTCAAACTGGCCAACTATTTTTATTGGTATTTATTATTAGAATGTGAAGATCAAGATCCAAACTTGAACCAAGATGCAAGTGATGTGAGTATACCATTTCGTCACAAAATAATCAAATAGTTGAAAAAAAATTACACAAATATATATAAAGTAAAAGTCTATATTATGTTTTCAGATAGCTACTAGAAGTAAGGCAAATATAAGAAAAATATTATCAAGTTTTGTAAGGAGCTGTATCTATCTATATCATCTATAATAGTGTTCTAAAAGAACTAAGCAATGGTAGCAAATTATTTGAAATATACATCACAAAGACAGGAGTTGATGTTACTATAATGGAAACTTAAGTTTTTTCACAGCTAAATATATTTAACATTACTCCATTTCAACATTTATTTCAACTTATGATATTCTTTTTTACAGCAGTAAAAAGCGCATTAAACATTCAGTCATAGTAGCTGGCACTTGGCTCCCATAGAATTTAAAGTTAGGTAGAGTTAATACCAGAGCCATTGTTCTATCTTGGTAACCATTGAATAATGAACTGCTCATTTACTTGGGTTTGCGCTAGATTCACCAAAACCTCCATACTCTTATTTTCGTCTTCTTCACACATTCCGTCGAATGTTCTCTTTGGTACCAAATGGTTACGAATTTGTCCTTGAGGATTTAGACTTTCTAATCAATGATTTTGTCAACTTCAAAATGTTCCACTCAGCGTCAATTTCCCACTCTTCAATATCTGAAGAAAATTCTAGAAATTTCACTTTAATGTTCGTTTCAACTATTCGACGCCATGTTCTATCTTGATAACCATTAAATAATAAACTGCTCATTTACTTTATGACCATCTTAACGTCGAAAACTTAAATACATGAAAAAGTCAATACTCATACAAACTGCAAGGATACACGGATACTCCAAAGGTTCGGGAAGATACCTGAAGCGACGCCGTGTGGCTTATGATTACCAATCTTTGGGTACATAATAGCTATAGTTGAACGCCTATAGGATCTAGATCTTTCCATGTCTGGATTCTGCTTACCACATACCCCAATATAATTGAAACCTGTGAAAGCTTCATAAATTGGAATACCACTAATCCAATCATTTAAACTAATTGATTTTAATATTTATCCATACAAAATTTTTTATGTTTAAATATAACTTCATATTTTTATAGTAGACTCCAATGTGATCAAAGTCTGCCTGATGTTTTGTTAGCTCATCAAACTTAATGACAAATAAATGGAAGAAAGTTGGAGGTTAAAACTCCAAATTAAACATTTCTTCCAATTCAGTTTGAAGAAAATAGGTTGATGAAATTGAATAAATAATATTCTTTCATTTATGCCATTTTTATTATAATTTTCTCAAGCACTTATCCTTCATTTATGCCATTTTTATTATAATTTTCTCAATCACTTATCCTTCAAGTAACTAATTATTAGTTAGTGTTAAGCCATTACTTTTGATAATTATCTGAGAACCATGCTGATTTTTGCTAAATATCCACCTTGAAATAAAGTGATGATTAATTTTTTTTTTCAGGAAGTTACTAGAAATATGTATCTTACTGTAATGAAAAGATTTTCTCAGGCATTAGCCAAAGGTTATGAATTCATGCAGGAGAAAAGAATTATTTTGTCAAAACAGCAAAAATTCATTGATAAAATTGTAACATTGATAACAAATATATCTAAGGAAACAGGAAATCGAAAGAAGAGGGCCGAAAGATTGCAGCAACTGTTAGCGGATCCTGACTCTCTTAAATTTAATTTCTCTAAATTTGATCCTATTCCCTTCCCATTAGATCCAGAAGTGATCATCAATGGAATAGTACCTGAAAAAGCTTGCCTTTTCAAATCGGCAATGATGCCTGCTAAAATACATTTTAAGACTGCTGATGATGAAGAATATGTAGCCATTTTCAAATATGGGGACGACTTGAGACAAGATCAACTCATTCTGCAGATGATTACTCTCATGGACAAATTGCTCCGGAAAGAGAATCTAGACCTGAAATTAACACCATATAGAGTTCTTGCTACTAGTACAAAACATGGCTTTGTTCAATTCATTGAATCTGTTACTATTGCTGAAGCTGTAGCCACAGAAGGTGAGTTCAGCTCTTCATTTTTCATTTTAAAAATAAATGAATTTATTTAAAAAGAAATATTTTTAAATGCTTTACTCTAGGTAGATAACCTACACCTGTACCTGTACACTTTATTTTGAATTTATGAGAAACATCATTAATTCCAATTCATTGTCACTTTTAAAGTTATAACTTATTAATTGAATACAACTTTTCTTATAAAGATGCTGCATATGGGATCAACAGAAAAATCTATTCATCAGAGATGAATTGGAAGCACCAACTGCAGCTTGTGTTTTCACTCCAAACGGAAAGTTATGTGATACCAGAGCCAAAAGTGTAGCATTGAGCTGGGACTCAAAAGCAATGTTTGGATTCAGCTGTCCATGACACCAACAATCCTTAGTAAAGTGAGCAGGACAAAATCTATAAGACAAAACAAATCACGTTCACTTTCAATAATAGAGAATCTATAACAAAGTTTTGAAGAGCAAACTTGGACCTCCAACTGGAAAATCGCTTTCTATCTCTCTATAGCTTTCAGTGGATAACACTCATCTGGTTTCGAGGTATTACCTCTCATTAGTGCAGAAAACAGCAAAGTGTCTGCAGCTCAATTGCACATATGAAACCTTGGTCTAAGAAAAAGTTTGTTGACTAGTATCTGCTCCATCTAGTGAGCGAAGCCTCAAGCGAGGAAGATTGGAATATTGGTGCATGGGATGTACCAGTACTCTACTATATGTACCACTGTAGGCTATCTAATCGAATAATTTCAGCATGATCCTGCTGCTGGATGAACAAGAAATATTTGCGAGACTAATTTTTGTGAGGTATCTTGTATAAATGTCTATCGGATATAATAATTCAATATCCAGCGTGGCATTAGCAGTTAAAGTAGTTGTCTCTGGCAGACATTTACCAAAACCTACGATGTAGGTAGTTGGAAGAGATGAATATTTCGAGATTTTATTTAGAATTATTTATTTTCTACTATGTATGTTTCTCTAACCGATACAGTCTTCAGATACGATTTGATCTCTATAGAATACTCTAGTGATTGCTTAGCATGATCCCACATATTTCCACCATAACCCCCATCTTCTGTAGCATACTAATACATTGTGCCTCATAATTTACAGGCATATACCTAGAGCAACTCTGCCAGTGTGTTCAGTTGAAAAAATATGTGATGAAACTGACCAGAATGGCATTATGAAACCCCCGAATAAGCATTTAAGGTTAAAGTTAAAAATTTATTGAACAAAGTCCCTCCCAAACGTGATTAGATAAAATACAATTTAAGTTGGTAGGCTGTGGTCGAATGGAACTTGTAGTGTCAAACGTTTCGTCTGCTACTGCGTCAGACATCATCAGTGGTATATGCGTTAACTTCGAGATATAACCTTTGTCCTCACAGCCAATACACATACCTCTAATGATGTCTGTCGTAGTACTACTAGTTCCATTCAACCACAGCCTACCAGTCGGCATTTTTTTTTTCTCTAATCATGACTCTGGCTGTCAAAAGCTTATGTGTTTATATCCCTCCCGAATATATTCAAAAGATTCAATGTCTGTGGATAATTGAAGAATGATCCTGAAATAAGTAATTATATGTTATTACTTAATCTCACTTCACACGTTTTTATCCAATTGCAGGTTCTATTCAAAACTATTTTCGAAAGAATCATCCCCAGGAAAATTCTCCCTATGGAATTGCTCCTGACATTATGGACACTTATGTGAGATCCTGTGCTGGATACTGCATTATAACCTATTTGTTAGGAGTAGGCGATAGACATCTAGATAACCTGTTGCTTACAAAAAATGGAAAACTCTTTCACATTGATTTCGGATACATATTAGGAAGAGATCCAAAACCGATGCCACCACCTATGAAACTTAGCAGAGAAATGGTTGATGCCATGGGTGGTGTGAATGCAGAACATTTTCAGGAATTTAGAAAATTATGTTATACTGCATTTCTTCACCTTAGGAGGTTAGTTTCAACTATGTATTAAATTATTTCATCTCACAATTATATTTTACCCTTACCTCAGCAACTGTACGACCTGATTTGTTTGAATATGGTTTCTGTTGAGAGTACTTTTGGAATTCATTTGTCTGAAACGATTTCACGCCGTATTAGGTTTATTTCTCTACATAATTTCTGTGATTACTCACTGACAAAATTCAGTGACGCCAGGATATTCTTTATTAACACATTAAAATTATACCGTCCTAACTGGATATATTTTACAAATATAAAAATTTCATATTACAGTTAATAATTGAGTTCAATGAATGAATGAATAAATAATTCATTTTAATAAGAAATCCTAATACATAAACAAATAGATGTATACATTTAGTTGACCTATCACTATGAAATACACTTGAGGAACATTCTAATTGTCAATATTCGAAATCTATGAGAGATTGAATAGTCTGAATGTTTCTAACGGTCCTGGTGCGGATGGTATTCCTTCATCATTATTAAACCACTGTAGTTTTGTTCTTGCTCAACTTCCACATATTATTCTCAATAATTCCATTAAACAGGGTATTTTGCCAGCTTTGTAACTCCTATATACAAATCTGGTGATAAGTCATATATTACAAAATACAGAGTACTCTGTATTCAGAGGAGCATTCTCAGAGTTTTAGATTTTCTTAATACTAAAAACCTAACACTACTCTTATTCATAGTAAACAATTTGGATTTCGCACAGGGAAGTCTACTAGGCTCAGTTCTCTTGTCTATATAGATTATATCTCAAACGTCTCTAACGTAGGTGACCAAGTTCATTCCATACCTGATTAATACAAAAACTCGAACATACGGAAATATGTGGCAATCTCCTATCTTGGTTTAAAGTTATCTCTCTAATCGGATACAGATAATTCGAGGCAACCGATTTAAATCTTTTGGAAGTTTAGTACTGTCCAGTGTACCCCAAGGATCCCATTTGGGACCATTGCAGTTCAATGTATTTATAGAGGGTATTCTGTACTGCTTTTCCAATGCAGAAGTCCTAAGCTTCACAGATAATTTCAAAGTTTACAAAAAAATCGATTCACAAGACGACTGTGTTTAACTCCAGAGTGAACTGAACCGACTCTCTACTTGGTGTCTTGTCAATGTTATGGAACTTACTACACGGAAATGCCATTTCATAATTTTTAGCTGTAAACATATTCCTTCATAATTCTCTTATTCTAAAAATCAAGTCCCACTCAATAATGTAAGGGAATCAAAACACTTGGGTTTATTTATAGATAACTGACTTTAGTTTCAGCCCCTCATATCAGTCACTCATATCAGTCACAGTCTCTAAAAATGTTTGCCTTTCCTAAGAAGTTGCACCTTAGAGTTCACTGATATTAAATTCTATATTGTTCTCTGGTAAGAACTCATCTTGAATATGTATTCTCCGTATGGAACCCATCATATGCAAGCCACATCTATATGTTAGAACAAGTTCACAAAAAATTCCTGAGATTTTTTGCGTTTTAATTCAGAATTACTTCCGAGAACTACACAACTACATTCTCTCACCACTCCGTAACAGACGGGATGATAAAGACTTGAAGAAATATTTCAATGAAATTGTTCACTGTCCCTCATTGCTACCCAGGGTTCTGACTACGAGCCTCTCCTAGATTCACTAGAAATATAATTACATTTTCCTAACCACACTGCAGAACTAATCAGTACCTTTATTCCTTTGTGCCGCAGACTACAAAAACGGCAAGTAAAACAGATTTTGATTTCTTCACTTCTGTATCCGAGTTTCAGAAACAGCCGAATTGGGGATGGAATGTTTAGTTTCTGCGAACGTTTTACTGCGGGAACAATCAATTCAGTGATATATTTTCAAAAACACTGCGGTCAGCAATTTGTTGTACTGTAGTCCAGGTTGAACCGCGTCTTTAATTTTCATCTGTTTGACGTTTCGGCTTCCGCTTTGAAGCCATTTTCAGGAACCACTTGAAACTGAATTTACATGACTCGACGATGTTTAGGTGACAAACGCTATACCCTTGCCTCTCATGTGGACGGACCTACGACTTTAAATCGTAGTAGAAATCAGACAAAACCTATTTTCTTTATTCTATATTCAATATAAATTTCTACAAAATAAATAGGTCATCAATCGAACAAAAGAAACTTTCAACTCATATTTAACCCATACCATTTTATTATTCCTTTAGTGAATTGTGACTAAACTAGGCCAAAGTAGAATGTCTCCAAATGATTTATACCCATATATTGTTTCAGATATTTCGCTACTTTCGCACAGGCACCGCTCTGAGAGCAAAAAAATAATTTACCCTCAGATTTCAAACAAAATAGACAATTGAAATAAATATTAAACAAAATCAAGTCCAATACAGAACTATATGGCACTCCATACTCAAATATTCTCTCTTTACCTCGCAGTACTTTTTGGTGTGTAATTTTGAAGCAATTATATATTCTGGACCTGCTAACTGTTACTTTTTCTGGAAAAATCTCAACATATTCAATCGATCAAAATGTGTGCAGATTCATAATTTTAAAAATTTATTTTTGAGCAAATGTTTATGTGTATTATAATTAAAGATCAAATCTTCAACATATTCTCTTATAAATTTGCAGACATTTCAACAAATTGAACTTGGTGCACTCGGGATATAACCCTTGAAATATTTCTAATTTTCAATTTTAACTTCTGAACCAAATTTAGTTACAACTCCACTTTGTATCTGTTGAACTGGAATACCGTTGTTGCACCAGATTCTATCAAATATGTTGAAATATATTGAAAAAACAGTCACGTATGCTTTATAGTTGGAAGCATCTCAGTATTTTTCATAAATATTATTTTTCTTCTTTTTTAGACACGCCAATTTGATGCTCAACTTGTTTTCTCTGATGGTTGATACTAGTCTTCCTGATATAGCACTGGAACCAGATAAAGCCGTAAGGAAAGTTCAAGACAAGCTGAGTCTTGATTTAGGTGATGAAGAAGCAGTTCACTATATTCAAAATCTGTTGGAAACATCTGCAAGTGCAGTAATGCCTGTCATTGTAGAACACTTACACAAATTTACTCAATATATCAGAAAGTAATATCTGATAGGAAATAGTAAATGAATAAATTAAACTTTTTATTTTTGAATATTACTGGAGTTCTATCCCAACATCAAACCGTTATATTTTTTTACACCTCTACACGTGTTTTAATCACCAAGTGATCATCTTCAAAAGGAAGATTGTTTTTGTACGAAATGCATTGAAATTGGAGTTTGATTAGATATTTTTAAGATTTCCTAAATGCTGTTGGGGTTAGTATAGCCACACTGCATCGGCCTCCGTGAAGCTCATCGACTCCAACTTTTTGTTAGATCTCATCTTCATTCTGTTACTAGAAAGCTGTAATTTGGATCTGGCAAATTTTTGGACAATTTCCAGTCTCTTCGTCAGGTCATTCATTGGATAGACTACAACATATTACGTCTATCGAAAGTTTCAGTTCTTGACTGGTTAACTACATGTAGCCTGTCTTTTCATATTGAGAGCTCCAGTATGCTAACAAAAAAAAAGGATCCAGTTTATCCTAGTCTCTTTAGTTTTCGGTGACAAACATCGAGAGATAGTTGTTTAGAGTGCCTCTTGGTTGGGTGAGGCACCCAACCTCACCTAACCTCAATGTATAATGCATATATAATGCATCAGGTAGGTACTTGTTACCGGATGTGATCACAAGAAGAGTGGTCCCATAATGTCAGCAGCGATTCTATCGAAAGAGCATCCACTGATGTATTACTTCAACCTTTTTCCCAACCTTATCTTCAGAACCTTTCTGGAAGAGCTTGCTGGCCGGGCTTGGAAATATCTAGCTATTCCAGCTTCACACCTTTGTCAGTCCATTCTCGTACTGTTTTCAAAACTGGATCCTAATTTTGCGCTGCCATGATATCGTGCCTAGTCATGAAAGTAGCCTCACCTTCAGGATCTGTTTCCGACCGTACCACCCTGTGGTAAGGTGATTTCTCACATATTATAATAGTATCTCTGTACAAGGAACCCTTACAGGTTGCTACTCTCTGGGTCGTCAGAGGGAGCCTGGAGAAGTGTGATGTAGAGGAGCTTATCTCCCATTTTTTTTGGTCACGCCAACGTAGATTCCCATTGAGTCTCTCGTGGACCCCTAGGTCCACCTGGACCACTTTGGGAATCACTGCTTTAGACTAATTCTTAAATGTCTATCGCCTTATTGCACTTTCCGAACTAGAATCTTTCCTATGTCGTGGTGAATGAAGGGGAGGTACAGGATTTTATTCAGGGAAAATTTGGAAACTTCGAGAGGAATCATATGTGGAGCTGAGCGTGACCTTGACCAAGTCGCAGTCGATCGGAGAAGACCAGCGCTGGTCAGCGTCATTTTCTTCAGAAGATATTTTAGAACAATAGAGTCTAGCTAGGTGTATGCTTCTAGATTTGAACCTCAATATATTGACACTGCCTTTTTTGTATATATATCATTGCCTAATATTCGCCCATAAACATAGATCTTCCTTTGTTGTGCAATGTATTATGTGTGGTTACAATATAAGACATAAGCATCATATACACATTGATTGAAACACAAACAGGTGTGAACTATCTTGCCCCAAAACTTGCTTGCTTACACTGAATAAGTTTAAATTGAAATTCATCCTATAATGAATATTTCAATGGCATTGAATACCAGATATTTTTCTCGAGAGAATTTATCTGGTTGAAGCTGGGATGATTCTGCAACTGTGTTAGGAATCACACGTTAAAAGGTAAGACCTAGTTAGAACTTAGCTCGCACAAGTTTCTCAACTCGTGAGAGTTGTCGTTTCTTATGGGGGCGACAACTGATTAACGGAAAAACAGATTTTAAACAGAATCATCATGATATACGGTATGTATTTGTCAAGTCCTATTTTAGTTTTTAATAATTAGGTTGAATTTCTTATGACTAGTGTAAACAAATATGTATGACATTAATAAATCTATCTATGAAAGACATTTTTGTGGAGGAGTCAATGTTTCTGTTTTTTGGTGTATAAATTTAACTCTGAAAAATAAACAAAGCTAAATCAATAGAAAATCTGCTAAAGTGTAATAGCAGGCAATTTTTCAGATTATAGAAGGTTATATACCCAAACCAAAAAAAACAAACATTTTCTCCACAAAAAATGTCATTCTAAGTGAGAACAAAGGCAGAGGTAGCACTGATGCTGGCAAGATCCACATATGGAATGGCATGGGGACTGTAATCAGACATGATTTTTAAAACCGTGATAACATATGCATCTATGATCTGGTGGCCAAAGATGAAACAAATCACCTCTATTGACATCCTAAGCAGGGTGCAAAGACAACATATCCTCGGACCACATGTCACCGAAATACATGTTCAACACAAACTACGCGATTAAAGTCTTAAACCGCGAAGAGTGGAGAATAAACATTTTTTCCTAAAACATGCTCGGCAGAACAATTTGTATACAGACGCGTCGAAAAGAGTACAAGCTGGAATATAATGTGCGGGCAGAAATCTTCATTAGAGTTACCTGCTAGGTAATAAGAACACATCAGTCTTCCAGGCTGAAGTGTATGCAATCTTGCAAGGAACATTAATTTGGGGCTTCAACAAAATTACATACAGCCAGGCTGTACTAGTGGTACTGGGGAACCAAAAACTGAAATCGAGACTGGTCTGGGAATGTCGCAAGGAACTGAGAAATCTGGTGAACAGGAATACATTGATTTTACATTGGGTGCCAGAATACTTGGACAAAGAAAAAGCTGAAGAGTGCACCGGACACGGATCACCATCAACTCCATTATAAATACGATTGAAGATTCGTTAGATCAGTACCAGTTAGGAAAAAAAAAAGATTAAATAAGGTTTCACCTACACATTTCAATAGTAACCATAGACCTTTGGATGCTGAAATGAACATTTTGCACCTAAATATCCAATGTCTTAGTAACAATATTGATGAACTAAATTTATTTCTATCAGAAAATTTGTATCATGTATGCCTCAGTGAAATATGGTTGACAAAGGAACAAGTACCTACAATCAATTGGTATTAAAGATTACATAATCATGAGTTCTTACTATAGGCAAAATTTCAAACATGGAGGTGTGGCAATATTTGTAAAAAAATCTTTCATCACAAAAAATTGACAGTCAGAATTCACACAGCTGTAGTGATTAAAAATTCTGTTATAGTGACAATATATAGATCTAATTGTGGTGATTTTGACAAATTCTCCAATTATCTTAATATCTTGGAATTCATTACCAGGAACCATACTGAAGTTGTACTACTAGGGGATTTTAATGTAAATTTTATCAAACAACAAAGAAGAAAATTACAAAATATACTCATATCTCATACTTTTGAAACTCTCTTACGTGAACCTACTAGGGTTTCTGGATACTCCGCTACATGTATTCAACAGCTATGTAGACTTTGGAATCATCTGTTTGGGAGAACAAAAAATAAATCAGGCAAATAGATTGGACACCATTTTACTTATTTTACAATCCAAATATCTTAGCTAAATTCTTTTGTGATAACAGTTATGTTATCACACAGGTGTATGTATGCGATTGAAGTGTCATTTCCTCTAAAAAAAGTAAATAAAAAAATCCATAAACCATAGTGGTTCTTCACAGACGATCTGAAAAAATGAGAAATGACCTGAAACAAAAAATAATATTTATAAAATTACTGGAAATCCAAAATCAAAACACTTATAAATCAACAAAATAATAGACTACAAAAAAAATCATAGTAAAAATATTTTCAGAAACTAGGGAATAGTTGTCCTGAAATTTTAGAAGAACCTCTTACACATCTGATAAATCTCTGCCCGGCAAATGGAGAGTTTCCATCACATCTTAAACTGGAGAGAACTACCTACCCATATTCTGAAGAAAATTGATGCTAATAATTGTGACTGCAGATTTATAACAATAACTCCTATAATCTCAAAAATAATAGAAGCCATTATCAATGACAGATTAACCAACTTTTTAGAATATTACTGGCGTTTTTTCCCAACACTAAATCGTTATTTTTAACACACAGAATGATAAATAATAAGTAAATATCCACATTCTCCCCCCCGCTAGAGAATTCAGTTGTTCTCTAGCTCCAATTTACATATCTTC
>WOGJ01209313.1:0-10021 GCA_015342185.1 Leptinotarsa juncta | reverse complement strand
AACACAACTTTTTCCTAATTTAACCTAAGCTGTATCTCCAACAGGTACTGAGATTCCCATGCTTAGGATCCTTATCTTGGACACACTGTATAATGAATCCTTGTTTTTAAATGATCTTAAAATCATCAATCAAATACCTGTCGAGTGCCTACCAGCTGTTTTATATTTCGTTCAGGATTGAATTGTCGTCTCTGAAAATACTAATCTCAATATTAAGCTCTTGCATGCTTGACTGCTAACAAGGTTGTAACGTGGACGAACAATTTAAAATAAACAATCACCTGTGTCTTTGTTTACAAGTGAATATATAATGCGCCTTTGTTTTCAAATGATCTTAAAATTATATCAACCCCAATATCTGTCGAGTGCCTACCTGCTGGTTTTATCGTTCAGGATTAAATTGTTATCTCTGAAAATAATGATCTCAATACTAGGCTCTAGCATGTGTGACAGCTAATATGGTTAAAACATGGTCGAGTAGTTTCAAATACTTATAATCATATGTGTCTTTGTTTACGAGTAAATAAACAATGCACATTTGTTTGCTAATTATCTTAAAATTATCAACCCCAATACCTGTCGAGTGCCTATCTGTTGGTTTTATCATTCAAGATTGAATTCTATTCTCTAAAAAAATATTGATCTCAATACTATGAACTCTCATGGGAGACAATTGTCGGAAGATGGACGAATAGTTTTAAAAAAAAAGTACTTCAAAGAGGGATTAGTTTTTTGTAATAAAACCTTTTTGGCTTTCTATTCCTGCATCATCAAACCAAAAATGTTTACCTTTCAGATACATCGGTACTGGAATAAAAACCATTTCAAAATAACAATTTTCTCATGAACAATCGTTACACGAATGAAAAAGAGTCCTTTAGAAACAACTACATAAGGGATTTTTTTATTGAAAATTCATAAAAAAGGTGATTCGCGTGTAATTTCAATTCAAAAATACATATTGGTGATTCAATACATTCAATACATTCAAGGTGATTCATGAAAAAAAAACGAAAAATGAAAATTTGTGATTTTCATCATTTATTGACCTAAAGGAAAAATTGTTTTTATACCAGTTAACAGTGATTAGAACTGATTAGAGATATTGGTTTATTGAAGCCTTTCTACTATAAACACCTCCTGTGACCGCACTGTTTGAGTGCTTGCGAGGAGAGAAGAGCTACCGCCGGGAGGAAGTATTCAGTAACAAAGAGTTCTTTTTGGTCATTTAGAAAATGACCCGAATTATTTATTCTTTCTATTTATGAACATCCTGAAAGATTGAGTTTCAAACTCTTCTCTTCTTCGATCATAACATAGTCGTAACTGAATTCATGTCCATGTGGATCGAAATCTGTGAAATATGTCTTTTCTTCATTGGATTTTTAATAATGTATTATTTACTTGTGATGTTCTGTTTGAAACCATTGGTGTAGTAATGAATTTTACTATTATTTTTGAAACCGGCAACGCTACATAACTCCATAAACAACTATTCGTTTTACAACCGACAACATCACAGAAACCGCGCTAGCAACGTATAACCTTCATACCTTCTCCATCACTGTTTGCGTCCATTACTTCACACTTGTATCTCACTCATACAATCACATACACATCTTCATCAATTCTTCCCCAAATCTAAGTATATTTTCCAATATCATAACGTCACAGTTTCCCTAACATTCTGCGGAATTCAAAAAATGCGGAAAAGTATAATGAATGAGTCAATTTCGGTCCCGACGAAACAAGCCCTATAAATATCAACAATTCGCAATTACTTTCCATATTCCACGTTGGTATCGGGGCTAAGGACAACGTCTACCACACCTAGGTCCTAGGTTCAAATCTCATAGCAATAAACTCTATTAAATTAAAACCACGTGACTGGAAAGAGACAAGGGGGCAGGAGGGTTGTAGTCCCACGCCCTTTGAATCTCTTCGATATTCATTCCATCCATCTCTGCATTGATTACGTCACACGTTTTTCTCTTCCACTCTCCGAAACACACCTCGAGATGAGTGTTCGAGTTGAGTGTTACGCAGGGTTCCGTTCAGATGTCATGAGAATTGCAAAAATCAGCTTCATGAGAAAATACATGGGAATTTGATCTAGAAACGGCCTTGTTCATCTACTATCAAACTTAAATTTACTTCAATTTAAATATAACAAACACTTCAACTGAACCCTTTACTATTATTTAAATGTCTACCGTCTTGCTAGGTAACTTCGCTTACCGCACTGTAACGTGAATTTGACTGTGTCGATATGCTCGCGGCTAGCTTTTCAATATCGTAATCGAATGCCGTAGAAATTTCGCAGAAGTTCCGTGGAAATCACTGGCATCATTCTCGCTGTTTCTAGAGCGACAGGGAACATCGTGCATTCGCGCTCTACGCGACGTTTGATTTATGTTTACCAGTGGCGGCCGGCTTTATTTTCTTCAAGGCATGATTTACAACGATATTATCTGATTTGTAATATGTGATCTGTGAATTATGTTCAAGTCTTCCGCGTGATCGACATTTACAACGCCCCCGCCTATAACGTCGTAGTTGAAATGTGTTTGGACAAAAGCGTAATAGAGAAGAGAGGGTCCAATACCGTTCCCTGTGCTACTCCATATTTAACAGTTATTGGTTCTCTCAATGTCTTGCGAATGCAGACCTTTTGGTCACGATGTGTTGAATATATCTTCAAAATTTTGTGTATGTTTCCTCTCATGCAATAGTTTTTCAATATTTATAGTAATTTTTATGGCTCACAGTATCAAAAGCTTGAAGAAGATCAAAGAATATTCGAAGCGATGTGTTGCTTGTATCTAATTAATTGTACACTTAGGTTTCATGTTGGAGAATGGCATCATCCGTTGATTTTCCCTCTCTAAAGCCATATCGACAATTGGAAATTGAGTTAATTTTTGTACATCACCTATACATTCTGATTTCGATGATTTTTTTCAAAAATTTTTATAATATTAGAAATGAGTATAGTTTTCCATTAATAATTCATCTCAATTCTTAAACAATGGCTTCACAAGTCCAACATTCAGCGCTTTTGGGAAATAACCTCTATCAGTTGAAGAAATAGGTTGATATATTTTTCAAATTTTCTGCTCGTAAATTTTCGTACCCAATTGATTTGTTGGATACGCGTACATCGAATTTTCTTAAATATTTTCATTTTCAACATGAGAAAATACCAGTCAACTCAATAGCATGTAACGTTTGTAAAATATTCCTATTGAAAATAAACAAAAATAGACAGATAATAAAGTACTTTAGTTACTTTCCTAGAAATAGGTATATTTGAGTAGCCAAAATCAGCGACAAACTTTGGAGGCTACACCCATAAATCAAATAAAATTTTTAAGCTGAATTTCAAGTACCTGAGTTTCACTTACTCGATTAATGTTATTAATTGGCAATAACATAGAAAAGAAGAGATATATAACAAACATATTAAAATAAACATGTGAAAAATGTAAAAAAATATTCAGTAACCAAGTGTTCTCTTTGGTTATTCAGTAAATGACTTGAATTCTTTAATCTATCTATTCAATAACATTCTGAAGGATTGGGTTTCGAACTTTTCTTTTCTTCAATCATATCATAGTCGTAACTGAACTCATGTCCATATGAATCGAAATCTGTGAAACATGTCTTTTCATTATTAGATTTGCAATAATGTATTATATATTTGTGATGCACTGTTTGAAAACATTGGTGTAGTGATGAATTTTACTGATTTTTTTTTGAAACCGGCAACGCTACATAGCTCTATTGACAATGATTTATTTTACAACCGACAACACTGAAACCCCGCTAGCAACGTATAACCTCAATACCATCTCCATCTTTTTTTCCGTCGATTACGTCACACTTATCTCTCACTCTGACAAATACATACATACCTTTATATGAAACATCAATTCTTCCCTGAATCTAAGTATATTTTCCTATCTTCTACATGATAATGACGTCACAATTTCCCTAACATTCTGTGGAAATCAGAAAAGGTCGTCAAGCATAATGAATGAAGCTTGTCGCCCACTTGTCCGGCACAGCACGGCCCGTCTCGTCAAAATACGGATAGAAACAATTAAAATGAAAGGACAACCGCCTACTAGTCCGGCACGGCACAGCTAAGAGCGTCTGTTGACGGAAAGGATTCCAGCTCTCCGATCCTGACCGGCAAATACCAGTACATGCTGTGATGTACTGACCAAGTGAGCGCGTTGTCATCTAGCTCTTGCCACCATCAACTTTTCCAAAAGTGTCTGGGGAGTTTCTGTCTCTCTATTTTGTTATTCCATCAGTTTACAACACAGTGCCAGGCACAGAGTTTCTTGTTAAGGCATGCTCTAGAATATCCAGAAGTTCTGAAAATTTGCCAGGAGTCATTCAGAAATACTGGAAAAATTTCTCCTCCTCTTCTTTCAGGTCGTTGAAAAAATGAAGAAACTCTTTCAGATGCGGCCACAATAATGACGTCTTCTTCGTCAGAACTGCTAGTGATAGACATGTTTCTGTCACCGCTCGATGTCAACTGAAATTCCTTTGCAATCGAACAAACAGCAGCTTCAGTATACTGGTTGTAGCTGGACAAGTAGGCGATGCTACTACCCGCCGTCATCAGGCGACGGACAGCGTCGGGCTGTGCAGTGCCGGACAAGTGTGCGACAAGTTTCTGTCAATTTCGGTCCCGACGAAGTAACCGCTATAAATATCAAAATATAAAAAAATCGCAATTAATATAAATATTCCATGTTGGTGTCGAGGTTGAGCGGGGCAGAGCGTCTATGTCTTGGGTTCAAATCTTATACATATAAACTTTTTTTAATTAGAACCACGTGACTGATATGTGACAAGGGGGCCGGAGGGGCCAGAAATGGCTTTGTTCATCTACTATCAAAGTCAACTTATTTCATTTTCAAAACAAGAAACACTTCAACTGAAAGTTTTACTATTATTTGAATGTATACCGCCTTAATAGATCACTTCGCGGAACAGTGTGCATTCGCGCTCTCTTAGCTACGTCAGGTTTGGTTTATGGTTTAAGGTATAAATTAATCACATTGAATTATATTTATTCATGGTTTAATGTTGATGTGCCACAAATATGAAGTGAATTTTATTATATCAAGAATCATAGCTGTACAAAAAAGTTGCCTGACTTCGAATAAACCTGATTTGTTATAGACCTGTTTACTTCGAAACATTATTTGTTTACTCAATATGATGCTCAAGACCCATTTGTGAATTATATTCATTTACATTTACACCGCCGCATCCTACAATGTCGTAGTTGAGATGTGTTTGGACAAAGGCGTAGTACTCCATATTTAACAGTTATTGGTTCTCTTAAAGTCTTGCGAATGCTGACCCTTTGATCACGATGTGTTGAATAACTCTTCAAAATTTTGTGTATGTTTCCTCTTATGCCATAGTTTTTCAATTTTTATGGCTCACAGTACCAAAAGCTTCAAGAAGATCAACAACTATATGGAGCGATGGGTTGCTTGCATCTAATTAATTATACACATAGGTTATAAGTTAAAGAATGGTATCATCCGTTGATTTTCTCTCTCTAAAGCCATATCTATTGTTTTAATTTTTGATTGATTGAGTTAATTATTGTACATACATTCTGATTTCGATGATTTGTTCAAAAATGTTAGAAATGAGTCTATAGTTTCCCCATTTTTAAAGAGTGGCTTCACGATTCCAACCTTCAGCGCCTTTGAGAAGTAACCTCTATCAGTTGAACAAATAGGTTAAGGGAGTTTTTATCTATCGGATAAATTTTCGTACACAGGTGATTCGTTGGATACGGGTACCTTGAATTTTTCTGAATATTTTCATTTTCAACGTGAGAAAATACCAGTCAACTCAATAACATGTGACTTTTGTGAAAGATTTCCATCGACAATAAACAAAAATAGACAGGTAAATGTAAATGAACAGGTAGTGATCAGGTAATAATCAGGTAATTTTGATTCATATATAAAAGAGTGCTGGATAATTGAACATAATTCTTGTCAGTGTTTTGAAGAGTCTGAAGTGTTTATTTGAATAATCTGTGAATACTGTATCAGTTGTATTGGGTATTGAACTCTAATCTTCATTTATTCAATATGCCAACTCTACAAAGCAAATATAATAATTCCAAACGACATCATGAAAAGTTCACAACTCTGGGGATGACACCTGCAATATCAGTTGCTGGTCATAAACCATCATATTTATTAATGACGAAAGAACTAGAAGAATCGTTGAAAACGTTTGATGTGTTCGAATCTGAACAAGAACTTAGTCAACGCAAGAATATTTTAGAAAAATTACAAAATCTAGTCAGACAATGGATCAATGAAGTTTCCATGAAACTTAATATGACTGAAAGTGTGGCAGAACAATTGCGGGGACAACTTTATACATTTGGTAGTTACAGTCTTGGTGTTCACGGTAAAGGTGCGGATATCGATGCACTCTGTGTTGCTCCTAGACACATTAGCAGAGATGAATTCTTTTCGTCTTTTTATGAACTTCTCAAGGCACAACCTGAAATAGCAGACCTCAGGGTAAGTTGAACTAATCTGATAAACTAAAACGATTTGTTTTGACCAACTTTCTCTTTTTTCAGGCAGTGAAAGAAGCTTACGTGCCAGTGATCAAAATGAATTTTGATGGGATTGATATCGATATGTTATTTGCAAGACTATCACTGAACAAAATTCCAGATTCAATAGATTTACGTGATGATATGTTATTGATACATTTAGAAGACAAGTGTGTACGAAGTTTGAATGGTTGTCGAGTGACCGATGAGATTTTGAGGCTGGTTCCAAACAAAGAAAACTTCAGACTTGCGTTAAGAGCTATTAAACTATGGGCAAAACGTAAGTATTTTTTAGTTATTGAGTAAACAGTGATAAAGATTGAAGGATTGAAAAAAAGTTTCCATATTTTTTGAAGGCTTCTCGATGAATCTGTTTCAATTCCAGTCAAATTTAATGTATTTATATAAATATATGAGTATGAAAAATGATACATATCTCCTCTTCGTAGCTGGTCTATAGCTTCGTTATTGGCCCACAAGTGTTTTCAATATTTCAATTTCGTACAATTGGGACAAGCCACATTATGTTTTCAAAAGTTGTTATGCATTTTCGGAATAGTTAATTGTAATTTGACTGGGATAAAGTCACTTAATTTGTTCTTGTTTGATCCAGATTTGTTTCTGCCTCCATAATCATTGAATGATTTTTTCTGTTATATAATTTCAATATATTTTTTTTGTTTTAGGTCAGGGCATTTACAGTAACGTTCTAGGATATTTGGGGGGTGTTTCCTGGGCTATGCTGGTTGCAAAAACTTGCCAGTTACATCCAAATGCGGCCCCTTCAATATTGGTACATAAGTTTTTTCAATTTTGCTCGACGTGGAAGTGGCCACGCCCTATTTTACTGAAGCAACGATCTAATGTTAATCTGGGATTTCGTGTGTGGGATTCTAGGGTAAACATTCAAGATGGTTATCACTTGATGCCGATTATCACACCTGCTTACCCCCAACAAAATTCAACATTCAATGTGAACCTTTCCACAAGAACAATAATGATCAGAAAATTCAAGAATGGCTTGTCTATTACTCATGATATTATGCTTGGAAAGAGCAGTTGGAACAAGTTATTTGAACAACCAGCATTTTTCAGAAGATACAAACATTTTATTGTATTACTAGTGAAGGCAGAAAATGCAAGAGATCATTTGGAGTGGAGCGGATTAGTTGAAAGCAAAGCTAGAATTCTTGTAGGTAAGGAACTAATTCATTTGTTTTATATTTTTATTTTATAACACAGTTGAAAACATTCAGATATTTAAATATTGTGAACCGTTGGATGCCAGACTCGAAGTTTCTCGGTGCATGGCTCTAACATAGGTGGATACGATGGGCAAATTGCAAATGTACTAACTTTAAACTATGATAGTTCATCAACTGAGCTGGATTGTCATCAATTTGAAATTATACAAAACTGTTGAAGATGTTATTCTGCATAAATCGACAGTAGTTCATCACACTCGTGTCCTAATGACTCGATGTTCTTTACCTAGTTATGTCTTCATTTCATTCATAGATTGCAAATTGTCACAATCCTCATAAATATCTCCTAATGTTTGTGAATAATTTTTGTATATTTTCAGGATACCTGGAAAGAAATCCATACATAACCCTTGCACACATCCATCCTAAAAGCTACTCAATGCTGAAGTCCCGAAGAGAAACTAACACAATATGTTCTATGTGGTTTATTGGACTGGAATTTGCTAGGGCAAACTTTTTAATCCACTTTACAAGAGAATATCAATCATTTGAGAATCATGTCATCAGACATGCAATAAATATTCAGGTTTTGAAAGGTGGAATGACGTTGGATGCAAGGTATGTTAAGAGAAACCAGTTGTCACAGTATTTGGAGCCAGGCCTCATCAAATGAGAAAGGAAATCCAGCATTACCAATAATGATCCCAATCCGAAAGTAGACAGAAAATGTCTTGTGAAGCTGTTCCGCAGAGAGGTATACCCAACAAAGAGATTAGGCTTTTCGAAGAAAATGTAACTTTACTTATAGATTGTAATTACTCATTTTCATGACTAAAATAAATCAAAAACTGTATTACTTATCATATATGGACTGACCCCCGAGAAAAATTGTTTTCGTAAAAGGTGACATAATATACAATTGACTGAAACATACAAGTTTACAGTGATTAGAACTGAATAGAGGTATTGGGTAATTGAAGCCTGTCTACTTTGAACCTCTCCTATGACCGCATTGTTTGACTGCTCGCGTGGTGGGAAGAGCTACCGTCAGGAGGAACAGAGGTTTGAGATTCACAGCCCCGTGAAATTGCAGTTGCGAAGTCCCCAGGGCAGTACGACTAACCGACCAACATCCATCTCTCGACCTCGCCGGACAAAGTAAAATTATGTAGGATGAAAATATGTGTGAAACTCTTTATCCGATTCTGAATTTGGTTGGTTCACTTTTTCGATCTTCTTGTACACTCTCCGAGGGTGCATTTTGCAACAGAATTTATTTTTGTGTGGAATGCATATGCATGCAATGTTATATAGTGAGTGACATAATTTGAAGGAGAAAGAAGGAAGAGACATGGTGTATCTCGATTTCGCTGAGCAGTCTCAAGTGGGAACATTCCCGCTGCTGCTCCTAAACCATCAAATGATGACTGAAATTAATATAAATATTGACCATTGGCATCATGTTGCAGCACCGTTAGAAGTACACCACCTAATAAAATGATCAGATAGTATCCAGGGTAGTGAAAGTAAATAAACAATATTCTTCACAGTAGCTCAAGGTTCAGTGAAATATTTTGAAGGAATTTTTATTCAAACTAATGGTGAATAACATACTAGGTGGAACCGTCTTCCCACTGAAGTGGAAAATAGTTTTAGGAAAATTACGCAAATTCAATCATATCTGACGTATTTATAATAATGATAATAATAACAATACTTCTTCATTCACCTTAAAAATAAAAATGGAACAGACAAAAATCAAATAATACAGTATTTAGGAACAAAAAAACTTCCAGTATATGGTGAATAGGCGGAGTATCAGCCAAGGCTGTTTTTCAGCTCAACCTGGAAGAAACTTTAATTAAATAATATAAACGCAAAAAAGAAATCAAGTCAAGTTAACAAATACAAAAAATTAGTTATTGTTTACTTTAGAATATTCATTTTAGAAATGCCAAGGTCGGGAACGGGTAAGAGGCTAAAGAGTTAAGTAAGTCTTCACCTTTTTTTTAAGTTTTCAATGGTGTTCATAGAAATTCGCAGGGTAGTTGATTATAATATTTGGGTGCATTATACGAGAAGCAGCGGGTGAAGATGGAAGATTTGTGTTTGGGGATGACCAGAACTAAGCTGATAATGCCAAACGACAAACGTAGACAGCTATTCTGAATACGCTGTAGTCGGAGAGCATCCGATT
>WOGJ01209303.1:0-13526 GCA_015342185.1 Leptinotarsa juncta | reverse complement strand
GTGAGCTGTTCAATTAGCGATTTTTCATTTTTTTTTATATTGGTACACTTGTCTCGAACATATGTTCACCGTTTCAGCTATTGAGCATGTTCAGTTTTTTTGTGAGAGGCATAAAAGTTAGAAGTGGCGATTTTCAGCTATCGAAGAAAATGGTTCAAAGATTATGCAACGAATTTTGTGTGGAAAATGGAATTAATAGCTGAAAATTACTTGAAAAGTTCACAATGGCATACGATGATTGTACTCTGGGTCAAAAAAATGTTATTAAGTAGTACAAGCTTCTCACATAAGGTTGAGACGACGATGAATGACGACGCTCGCCCTGGACGCCCCGGGACAACCGATGAAAATGTTGCGAAACTGAAGAAAATTGTTATAGAGAATCGTCGAGTCACTATTAGAAACGTTGCTGAGGATGTCGGTATATCGGTTGGCTGTCGCATGAGATCTCTCTGGAATTGTTGAATGACGTCAACGGTGATTTAGATTGGCTCAAAACGGGTACCTATATGGTTAGGACATCCAAACCACCTTCCCACGCCATTAGTTGTTTGTATTGTTTTGTCCAAAAACAACACCGTAATCATGTATCAATCACCGTATTCACCAGATTTGCCAATATTATAATTTATCTCAAAACAAACTGATTAACGGAAAAACAGATTTTAAACAGATTTCAAATTAGGTCCAGATTCTGTAAAACATGCGATTCCATCCGCAACTCCAATGACCCTGATCCTACAAAGAATTCAATTTTTCTCAAATACTACTCCGTTCGCATACAAGGATGTCATATTATATGATGATAACCAATGACTGTATTTTTAGAAAGTCAATTATAAGTTCCACTTCATGCTTTCGTGAATTTCAGTATTAATTTATTATTTTTACCATTGCAATTGGCGCAAAACATACTTTAATTACAAATCGTATTCAATTGCATTATCAGACGATTAGATACAGATGTTTTTCAATAACTGTTCGAATGAAAATACCTAATTAAAGTGCAGTTTTCCATTGTAAAATAATTAGTAAATACTACATTCAAGTATTTTAGAAATTTCGAAATTCCAATCAGAATTATAACTATGAATTTTTGTTCCTTCCTTTCGTGTTGCCATTTCATACTCACATTTTTCTAGGAAACTGATTCATTTTCTAATGGGAGCCTAGTCGATTTGGACCTGAAAAATATCTGTTTTTCAAAGTGGAGAAAATGGATTGATAGTTTAGCAAGAAGCGATCTGAGAGAAGCTTGTTGTACCGCATGACGTCATGAGTTGTCAGTGTTTTCTTGGAATGACTGTGTTTTCAGCGAGTTTTTGATGAAATATCCTTCTGTATGATTCGGTTTTTAGTTCTGCCAATTTATTTTTGAGCTTGTTCTCAAATCCCAGCGTGAAATCCTTAACCAGCAGTTGTGTGGACTTGTGTTGTATAGTAGCAATGAAAATGATTTTGTCGAATCAAAGATATTGATACATTTCATTCCAATAATTGTTAATTTTGTAAATCATTGTTAGTTTACATGTACAAAAATGAACAGGTCCTGAATCAAATGTATACTTTCCAGTCAGTGCCATCAATAAATTTTCATTTTTCAACGACAACTTTGTTATTTGGCAATACCATGTAATGTATTGAGGACAAACAGTTTGATAAAACCATGAATTCGTAGGACGAGTGGTATTTCTTGTTGCTCGATGTGTATTGTTCAATAATAATATAATTGTATTTTAAAAACTAGCTGGGCCTTGATAGTCACGTATGATTCACGAATAATGACAACTAAATATTAATTTTATGGTTACCTTCAACGTTTCTATCATTTCATCGGTTTGAAATAAATAACCTTAGAAAAGAAACACTACAATAATAGGGTCTTCCAACAGTGACTCACAAACTTCGACAATTGATAACGGCCGTCTTGTTGAAGCTACGTCTGTCAAATTAGTTGTCATTTATTCAGTCTGTTTTTCCAAATCACCATGAACAGATAAAGCATTCAACAGCACGTGCAGATGAAGAAACTGTTTTATCAAGACGAGTGCTTTGTTTGGGCAACGTATCACGCGTTTCGCCCATTTTAGGGTCGCCGTAATCGTCCTACCGAGGGGACTCTTCGCAATAAATATGAGTCCACTGGTTCAGGTAAAGATCGACTAACACTCGTACGTTGACGAAACGCAAGATCTACCGAAAACATCGCCGCTGTCTGTGAGAGTTTGCAGGAGAATTCGAGGCAGTCGATTTCGCGTCGCTCACAAGAACTCGGCTTTTCGCAGACCACTGAACTGAAGGTAAACGACCATAGACAACGAAGTGTGTTGGCTGAATTTTCATCGAAAAATCATCTTCAGTGCTGCGGCCCATTTTTGAATGAATGGGTTGGTTAGGTTGGGTCAAAAGTGAGTGAGTCTATTCGACCCTCCATCGCAACCCGCAAGGGTTTATTGTGGCTCACACCTATTCACACTCGGTCAGCTAGTGGTAGTACGGCTCTGCCGAACTCTAAAAACCCGATTCGGTCCCCAGCGGGGCAGTCACAAAGTATATGCTCTGTTGTTTTATCGTTGATGAGGTAATCGGATGGTCAAGGTGCAAGATTCCCACCTTGATACCCGCGATAACCTTCCCATATGAAGGTTTTTGCACGTCAGCTGCTCCTGGTTTTGGTGAATCATCACTTGAGCGCAAACTTTTGCTAACTTGCTCATGGGAGGTTTGTTCCTCCACCTGAGACAGATTTTGCGTATACCGCTCAAGAATTTGGTGCAAGGCGGTTTTATAAGGTACCCCGCTCTCAGTCATTTCCTGGCTGCACCACCAAACCTTTTTTTTCCATTCAGGTTCAGTTATTGCATCAGGAGTTGGAGAGTTGAGAAGCTCTCGCTCCTGATCTTAATTTACAGGGAGATCAGTTGGAGTCGTAAACTCGTCATCCATATCCTTTCCAGACTCGCTCCTGATCTCAATTCACATAGAGGTCAGTTGAAGTCGTATAAGCTCGACATCCATCTCCTCTGTAGACTCAGCGTCAGAAAGAATTTTTAAGTTTACTCTGTCCATAAAAGTCCAACGAGTAGCTAAGGAAAGAAAGTCAATCACGGCAGAGCCCCGCATTCCCGTGACAAGGCGACGTCATTCAACCTTTCAGCATGGATACACACACTTCAGGATCAAGCCATCGTTGGGATGCCATTCAGTTAGGGAATAACAGAACCACAAGTGATTATATATTTCCCGTATCCAACGAAACAGACATCCGATCCCCGATTAGCTCATCCCAGGCCAAAACGGCAACTGTGGTTCAGGCAGTGAAAGATGAACGAGGATAGCCAACCCGTGTATTCGAACGAACAAAATTGTTGAATTTGGGATGATACCAATCCAATGCATCCATTCCAATCTAATGCATCCCAGAAAAGGCACTGTTTGGTGGTCCATATTTCTTTGAGAACGGCGTTCCCCAACACATTGTTAACGACGATTATTACCAACTTCTCTTGGCCTGAATTGGATAATCTGGTTACTAACGATATGTGGTTTCAACAGAACGGCCATACGTGCAACACAGCTCATGGCACATCGGATTTTCTGCACGTGCGATATGAGGGTATGGTCATCTCACGTGGAGGTGATGTGAATTGTGCACCGAGATCGTGCGATTTGACTTCGTTAGACTTTTTCTTGTAGGGTTTAGTCGCAGGTGTATGCGAAGCCAACCTAAAACGTGGCATAGATCAAATTTAGCCTGACTTATGCGCCAAAGTCATTAAAAGCTCTTTCAAATAAATATAAAAATTTCCATGAAATCTTAAACACACTTTGTTTTATTGAAATTCAAATATAGGAAGCGCTCAATAAAATACCCCATATTTTTGCGAAGGATTTTCTCACAAAATGACTGTAGTTGAAACAAAAATTACACATGAGCTTTCATTCGTGTTTAATTTTTGTTTGCTCACCGTTATTTTTTTTGTTGTTGTTTTTTGTTGTTTCACAACATCAATTTTTCTTGTCGATAAAGAAACAAAAACTGGAAAACTCAATCACTGGAATGTATGTATGCAAAACCGATTGGAAACGTCTCATATAATTGACCGCATAGCCTAGCTCATAGATTATGTTTGCCAATAGACCGCCCACCATTTTTAACAATCGAAATGAATATTTCCGCTCTGTTGCACCGATTTACCTTCGAGAACTTGGCATGCCATGGTATGTACACTAATCGAGTTAGAGGTAAACCCAAATTCCTATTCAATGCGATCCCGGCGTCTTGGTTGAGCAGGCACCGCCTTCATTCCGAAGGAATTGCATCAAAGCTGTAAAATGTGTCTACATCGATGAATTCATTTCTACATCTTCAGACGAAATAAATGAATGAATGAAAATCTAGAAAACCCTAAAAATGTTTTGGTTCATATTTAGAGGTGTATCCAGATGTCCATTTCGAATGAGATCCCCATCGACTATCTCACAAAAAACATGGTTTGTTAGTCACAGCTGGAGAAGTATCATATTTTCAAAAGGATCTTATATCCATATAGGTCCTCGACTTCATTACTTGTGATGATAATAATAATTCTTTATTTCCTGGGACCCACATAACTGTGAACTTACAAGTAAAAAATGATGTAAGATGGGTAGTAGTATGTCAAAAGTTTGTTGTATACAATAAATATTTTATATTATTCTTGGTATTTGATATTTTTTGAATAGATAAGGGTAGTTTATTATATAAATCAATTCGCATGACACGTTGTACTTTTGACGTAATAGTGTTCAAGTTCAAGTCGATAAACTTTTCCAGGCTTTGAAATTTCTAGGTAAGAAGACCTATTCGTTTCAGAACCATTGAATACTAGGCTATTTCTTGGAACAGCAATCTTCTATATTATTGGCAGCAATGTTTGTTTGAATAGACAGCCTATTACAATGATGTGAACTTAGTGTGGAAGACGTACATATCATCGGCAAATTACACAGTGAGATTTTAATGATTCGTCTTTTCACCACATTCTTGATTAAAAAAACCTGATTGAAGAAGGACAGGCATCCTGAGACGACATACCAGCTTGAAAGCTATTAGATTATATTAGATTTTCTGGGAGCTAGTTCATGGCTTGATTCACTGCGACCTTTCCAGATCTATTGTGATGTTTCTTGGTTGTTAGAGCTCATTGTCTAGCTTCATCTCTTTGATGAGGCTCCATAGCCTTGACACTGACTCCTTCATATAGCTGGCAGCCACTGGTTTCTCTTCCCCGCAGCTTGCATGTCTCAGCCTTGCTATCGCTCTGCATGAACAGAGCACATACAGTGTGGTTTCTTCTTCTTCTTGACATAAACTGCATTGGGTTTCTTCTGTCAGACCCATATTGCTAATATTTTTCCTGAGTCGGGTATGCCCCGTTACTAGACCCCTGCTATCCTTGGTTCAACGGTTGTGGTTTAGCAGGTCTTCCGTGAATCTGGGAGATAGTTTTTTTATGAACTATTTCGCTTGCCTCATTGCTGAAAGCTTATTCCACCAATCTATCGATTGGGCTTGCATCTATGAATTTATGGATGTCTTCATACTTGCTTCCGCTTCCGCAGAAGGATTCTGGACCAATCATAGACCATTGGCCTCCTCTTTGTCCTTGTGACCATCATGTCCGAATACCGAAGTTAGCTCCTTGAGAGCGCTCAGACAACTTCCCACCAGTTTTGAGAAGACTTGAAATGAGCTGAGCGCCTTAGTTGCCGCCTGGTTGTCGAAGAAGCCATATTGACAATGGGAGAAAAATTCGATCTTTTTTGCAAAAGGCTGTGAGTTTTTTGTGATAATATTTCCAAACATCTTTGAAGAATCTGATAGTGATACTATTCCTCTATAGTTTCTCTCACAACATTGATGCATCAAACTTTCTTTAGATCCTGGTGCAGTTGTATATAGTAGTAAACCCAAGACAGAGGCGAAAACCTATCTAAGGATCTATTAGACTAGATTTCAAGCAGAAATGTACGTCTGCGAGATTGGCAGAGACACACCACATGAATCAATAGAAATATTTCCGGATAGCCAAGCGGCTCTGAAACCACTTGATTCTCACGAGAAAAATTCCAAGTTGGTAGCAGACAAACTGCTATCGTCTGAATTCCTGGTCACAATAATGAAGCTTCTTACTCATTTGCAAGGAAGAGTACTACAAGCAAGTCCATCGCACTCGAAGCTATTCTTGATATCGCTTTAGGTTTTGTCAATCACTGTATATCTAGAGTGCAAGAGGAGGTGTATATTTCTGGCAAAATCTCCCAACTTTGGCCCAATTCCAACATCGTTTGAAGTATGCCACCAAACGATTCTTCCATTATTGCAGGGATGACCCAAGCTGACAAAGCAGCAAAGCCTCTCCTATCTGCTGCGCTGGGGAACGTATCAGGAATTAAGTGGCAAAGTTGAATTCTTCACAACAGAACTGAACGTAGATTCAGCAAGAATAAGGTAATGGCCGGTCTACAATCTGCTCGGAACATAGTGAGTAGTTTGATATTTTATGAAAGGCGTTTTGAATTTCATACAAGAAACAATCATCTTGAAGAAAATCTCAGTGTCCCTAAACATTTCGAAAAATGATTGTTGATATATTCATATATTTAATACTCAAACAATATTCTATAGATTTGGCCTCATTTCATACAAACCCTTCCAACCCTTTTCATGAACAAAGCATACCGATTCCATCAAAGTACTTTCCCAAACCATCTCTCGATGCATCTTCCATTGTACGAGCTGGAACCCCATTAATCCATCCCACCCTTCTAATTAACAATATAAAAACAACAAAGGCGAATCGCCATGTATAATACTGCCTCGAGTACGAGAAATTCATCTTGACATACTCCCCAAGATGTTAACAGGTCTAAAGGCATTGTATAAGGGCGGTCAAATGACGGGAAGATAAGCAAAGACGGACACGGTGGCTTGATTCGAGTCGAAAGTTGGTGGGCCTGATTAATCGCGGTCAGGAAACAAAGGGTGATGTCAAGGCAACTGTGACCTAATGTTGTATTGAATCAGTGAATGCGAAGTTTCGAGCTATCGGAAATGGAAGGGGTGGGCCAGCTTCAGAAACAATGTGTGATAATTTGGTGAAATATTTGATATTGAAAATATCACAATAAACCCTTGTAGGTTTCGATGGAGCGACGAACAGCCCTACTTATTTTTGACCTAACCTAACCTAACCTATATTTCAATGTATTTACTTTTCAATTATCAGGTATAGTTGTAATGTACTGTTTGGAACCTTTGGTGTAGTAATGGATATTACTGTAGTTCATTCCCAACACCAAACCGTTATTTTTAACACCTCGACACGTATTTCAATTACCAAGTGATCATCTTCTAGAGGAAGATTAAACTGAAGATGTTCACTTGGTAATTGAAACACGTATCGAGGTTTTGAAAATAACGGTTTGGTGTTGAGTAATATTGATTATCAGGTGGTTCAAATTTTAAAAGGAAATGAATTATATATTTAGTGTGTTTGTAACACACCAACATGTGAAAGCAATGTGTTCTAGAACCAAAATGAAAAGCTTTTCATGCATTTGCCTGAAAATGGTCAATAATGTTTTTTTTTTCAATTGTAAAAATTATGACTTTCGTAATATGAAAATATGTGCAGTTTCTGAAGTTATAAATGAAACAAAAAAATACCAATTGAACAAATATAGAAATAAAATGTTTGAATATACAAAACTTTGAAGTGAGGCTTGACGGGAAGAGAATATGAAAAAGATCAATGATATAAAATGAATCAATTTGCAATCTCATAAATAATTTTCTTTCCCTATGTCTAGAAAAGAAATCAATAAGCCTGTTACCGTATTATTTTATATAAACGAACAATACGATTATTCTGTTTTACTCAAGTATTTTACTCAATCTTACTTACAATTACTTAATCGTACCTTCATTTGCTCCTCAAAACAATAAAGAAGCGTAAGAAGAATATAAAATATTGAAAAAGTGGACTTATGGCGATTGTATGAAATATGAATCTTTGAAATACTCAAATTGAGTGCAGATATAACCACACTAGGGATTTTGTGTGATATAATCATACAAAATCACAAGAATAGTTATAATAAATAAATAAATTGAGTTACACCAATGAAAATACGATCTTTTACAAATGGTTTCCAATCAAATAGCCAATGGTGTGACATCATTCGCCACAGAAAGGTATTGTAAACCGTTGCAAGGAATGTATTTCAATTTTCATATGTCTGGGCAGGACTATTGGAAAATCATACTGCTGGTCCATATATCTGGACAAAAATCTGACTGGTGATTTATATTTGCCCTCATTTGCCCACGGATCCAAGAAATTGTAGCCAACAATCGGGAATTCATTTATTTTCCAACAGGGTGATATTCAGTCAGGACAGTGAGAAATTGGTTGAATCAGACTTACCCAGTCATGTGGATTAGTAGACACGATCCTTATTTGGAATGGTCTGCTCGTTGACCGGATTTGAATACTGTCGATTTTTTTTCGTTGAGGTTGTATGAAATAGTGATTTCATTTTACGCAACTTGGGATAATACAAAAACTTAGTTACCTACCGACATATTAACGTAAACATAATTACAAATACTTGTGCTAGCATCACCCTAGCAACATTCCAAAATGTTGAAAATTTGTATGAAAATAGGCTGTTTTACTGTCAGAAGGTTCAACCAGAACATGTTTTACATTTGCTATATTTGCTCAAATGATTTTTTTATATATAGAATAAATAATAATAACGTAAAAATAAAATACTATTGTTTTATATTCTCGACATTATCACTCATCTATTGCAAAAGATGTTCCTCATTCATTTCTCTTTTCAATTTCAGTTCCATTTTTGAAATTTTTCGCTTCACAAAACTGCACATTCTTTCAAAACTGAAAGTCCCAATCCCCACCATCCCGGAAAATTATGTTTGATTAAAATCCCTTACTTTGTGGTGGCACAAATCCGTATCCAGAAGCACCTACGACCACCCCGCTGGTTTCCCCGCTGTCTGGGGGGGCTGGGGGAAATACTACTGGCCCTTGGTTCTGCCTGGGATCCCTGGTAGCTTGGAGGGGGGCATCCAGTCCGTTTCCAAAACCGCTAAAATCACTGAAGGTTCGGAAGCCATACTGACCTCTGACGAACGTCGCTAAGTAAGCTATGCAGGCTAAAATCAGGGCCTAGAAAGTACAATTTTTGTTAGTCTGAGTTTTTCAGAAAAGCCAGAAAATGAAATGTTTGTTAGTCACAGTTTTTCAGTTGGTGGTCGTCGAGAAAAGTGGTTTTATTGTAAAATGTAGTGACATTGTTGATGGTCTAATCACGTTTTGGTGCCATGAGTTGATTTCTTTTTTCTATATTGGAATCAGTTTTTCTGTTGATAGAAATATTCAGAGATTAAATTGGGATAATCAAAAAAAATGCTCAATATATTTTCCTCAAAATTCAATAAAACACAAAAACAATAATTGAAAAGGATATATTTTTTGAAGAAACTTTTCGAAAACCTCTGACATTTTTGTCAATAAAATGACACTGCTAAATAGATAATGAACTTTTTTCGTATGTTGTTCACCAATACATCCATTTCGGTGTTCAGTGTTTTTTTTTCGAATTTTGTGAATTTCCAAAGGTGCTTTCACTTTTAAAGCTTTGTTATCGATGTGAAACGTTGATTTGTGTTAGCATTTTTATATTTGCTTATAATTTCTGAATTCAGTCTCATCATAACATTATTTTTTTTGTTGGCCAACAATTATTAGAGTAAAGTAGATTTGTCTAAAGTAAAAATTTTTTGTTGAAGGTTTTTTAGTCGTATGAAATAGTGGAGACAATTTTTCTGAGATATATGATGGAACTGGCCGACAATTTTCCTAATTTCTAACGTATTTGTTTAATATTTTCGTTTATCTACATATTCTTTCAACCTGTAGTTCATATGAACATTGGATTAAACGAAAGAAGAAATACTTTCGAAACAACTACTTTTATATGATCAATGAATTATACAAAAAAAAAAACACTTTTTTCTATTCAATTTGTACATTCGCTGTGGAATTGAATCAGATATCATTAACAGTTTAGCTACACAATATGGTTTATGGTATATGGTATAGAGGTTATTTTAATATTTATTGCTATTGAATTAATATCTCCTTAAAATATACACCTTTCAATTTGAAAATATTGACACGCTTTTCGCTCACAAAGTTGGCATCATCAGGAGATTACTGAAACTTTCAGAAAGTATTTTTGTTCTCATGTGGGAAAAGTGTTTTAATAGAGACTCTACCAATAAAAATAACCATTTATATCAGTTAACATTATCATTATCTCAATCATAACGAGTGAGCAATTCATAGCTTTCATTCATGCGTTGATGATTGATTATTAGTAACATATTTAGAATCTATAACTACCAGGGTGATATGAGACGTAGGAAGACCTTCTGTGAGCCTGATATAACTACCATTTCCAATGACTGCTTTATCTCAACTATGCAGATATGTGCAATGAATCATGAGATTCAAATTTATTACTAGTACTACGAGCAATTTCAGTGAGTTACAATAGAAAGTAGAACGTGTCAGAAGGTTGTTTTAATGCAGAGGTCAAAAGTTAAATTACGGCACTACCGTTTTGAACTTTTTACAAATTGTAAATGCGTTCGCAAACGCCATTCTCTTGCTGTGAACTAAATGAAAGCATTTCAATTATACTTATTAATGTTGTGAGTTTGAGTGAAAACCATTAAATTTCAGTCGAACAAGGATGTTAACGACAAAGCTATGAAGTAATGGGAATTGTTGTGGTTACCGTGGATCATTCAATAATTTGTTTTCTTATGCGCTCATGGGGCTGAAGTGTATGACATTTTATTATGTATCGGAATGGGAAATATACAAAACATTTCTCTTTCCCAAAATTCCTTCACATACAATCTGACAAATACTTGCAGGAAAATAACTACTACCCTGGGTAACACTACGACAGACATTCTATTATGTCCTACGAACACTTGAGCAAGTTTTCTCACAGAGAACATTCTTGCAGATGCTCATCATTCATTCAGCAGTAAGATCTCACTGAAATTGGTCGAATGATCTCCTACAGACCGATTTCGAAGGTTTGAAAAATACTGTACGTAAATATACAGAAAAAAATCGGTTTTATCAAACCAAAAAATCATCACACTACTAGTGTTACAATTTGAACTTTCAGGGTGCTATATGGGCGTTGGTCGGAAAAATATCACTATTTTATTTATCCTGAGATTTCAGAGGTTCAACCTTCTCTTTGAAAAAGGCTCTAAAGTGGAATGATTGACATTTTAGAACAGTGTCAGTACTAGAAGGGATATTGAAGGACTAATCACATCTATTTCAGTCTACTTCAACGAAATATCTAAAAAAAATTATCCTAGCTGGCACTGATTTCGATAGTTTTTTATTAATGCAGAAATTGCAATGGTGGAACTTGTCTCTAGTTTTATATTATTACAGGTGGACATGGCTTTGTTTGTATACAATTGAAGACAGGTAGCCAGATTTTATTAATGTTCATTACCTCTTCTTTTCTATTGAAATTATTTGAACAGTATGTGTACCAAAGTGTACCAACCCATAGCTACAAGGAATCCGGTATACCCTGGGTGTTGCTGAGGTTTCTATGAGGTCCTCATCTGACCTTAAACTGTCTCTGATAATTTTTGTTGACCTAAATATTGGTTTCACGTTGTGCTTCCAACATAGCCGACATTCCTGACGAAAAAACAATTGACAACCTCTTTCAGTTCAACTGAAAATTAACCCAAGTCAAGAATTTCAAATATAAATCTATATATTCTTCGGGCTAACAATAGAATATAAAATTCACTTTTCAACTATGTAAAATATTGGAAAAATCTTCAATGTTTCACTGTGACAGTGAAAAATTGGAGATTTCAAAGTTTTTCATCTTATCTTGAAGAAGGCATTCATTTTTTAAAATGAAAAAGTGCTCCTTTTCACTAGCACTTTTTAAATGGCAACTGTAAATATTAATAAAAATTATATAAATTGGTAAAAAAACAATTCCAGTATTTTCTATCTGAAAACTGAGCAAACTTCGTTTTGTTTTCAATACATCAAGTTGTTTGGCAATATTTTCCTATATTTTTGAATTCGAAAGAAATGGCTCCTCCGGCTCCATTTTGAATGGCGTCTGAATTGTCTGAAAACATATTCAAGGTTTTAATCAGAATTCTTGACTTGGATTCATTTCTAAGAAAACCAGCATAGGTTTTCAATTGTGTTTTCACCAGGAATATTGACTTCAATGAACTATATCTTTTTTCGAATATCACGGCGGAAAAAATTGGTGGCATAGCTGTGTAGAATGATTTCGATACCAATATAAGTATAGTTTTATTTGGTGTTCGTTTCTTTTACCATATTTTGTTTGTTGTCCTACGTTTATGTAAATAAGTTTCAACCTTCTCTGTTCATATAAATACGTTTCAACCAAAACTATATATGTCCACTTTTGAATTAGAAAGTTAACCGGAAAACAGGAAAAGATTAAAACACATGGTTGATTTAAAAAAATAAAATATGTTAAACTCTGTTTTAGTTTTTTCTTGAAATTTTGATCATCTGATTAACAGAAACAATTTTCTACTGTTCTTTCTTGTATTGTCTCAACTAATTAGTAGATTGGAAACCTGAGATTAGAGATACAAAGTAGAGGATTGATGCTTTTGAAATGTGAGTTGCTGCTGGCAGCAATTTCATCAGCGGCGATAGTTTATTCGCAGATTTATATTACATTTATCCTTCTTAAGAGCCTTTAACGAAGGCTTCATTTGAGCATTAAGAAACTGAATTCGCGAAGGAACGTTTCTCATGAGGAATATAAGTGAGGTGGCGCGCCATAGAGGAAGCTCTTCGAAACCCATTTTGAGAGGCTAATAAGCTTTCACTACCTAGTAATAGATGGCACTTTCATCGTGATGGCTGTCAATTATTTTGACAAAGATTTGTAGAAATTCTGGTGTTTTAGCAGATTCTCTTTTATTTTGTTGAAAATTGTCGGTGCAAGAAATGAAAATGGCCCAACTTTGTATACATGTTGATAGATGAAGCAATCAAAATCTGTCGCTCGTATTTCATTAAGATCTTTAATTTATGGATCAATATAAAATTTCTTTCACTGAATATCAATTTATTTCCAAACGTCAACAACATTGAAAATGAAGTATTACTTTGATATAGTATTTATATACAGGCTGATTCACGGTGGATGGCACATTACACGTTTCTGGTGAAACAGACAACGGATCACTTTGAAAATTTAATGGAGGGCATATTCGGACATTCTCTAACCAACTAATATATTTTCGACAATGCGGTGTTGCCGCTTCTATTAGAAAGCAGTAGCAACTTTGATTTTTCAAATGGAACACTCTATATATAATATTATTTTTGGAA